>DWUN01000774.1:0-19966 GCA_018249975.1 Passova gellias
ATTTTAAAGTCATGTTATTAAATAAGTGAATGTGGTCTACCAAATTCATGCCTTTATAATATTAAATGTATCAGAAACATAAGTATTATGTATGTATATCATGTGAATGCGTTAATATATAAAAAAATGGTCGGCTGTAATAAATCATCATTTTCCTGTTACGATCTGTTGATCATTGACATGATGTTAATTGTGTTGTTCCCTAAATTATGTTACTTGTGAATGTTTTTATGCAAATTTTGAATACGCTTTATTATTCAATCTGCAAATAAAATATTCTTTTGCTAAGTGCATGTTATAACTGTTTCAAAAGATGTGTAACGGTAGTAGTGATTCGCCTTTACCCTGAGCCCTACGACTTTCCCATTAAGGAAAAATTTCATTTCCAGTCTTTTTTCCAACACTTTTTGCTCTTTTTTTGTAAAGCTTTTGCTCTTCGTCCATATTCATTATCGCTCAGCTAAGGTCGAGCCATTAATGCAGATAATGTAATTGTCTTCCTTTTGCCTCCTGGTTCGTCTTTTCTTAATAATCTAGAGCATTTCAAGCATTATCTGATTAAGAACCGCATGAATTATCGTTATGAACATTAGAGAAATAATATTGTCCAATATTTCTTTTGTTCATTTTAAATGGCCTCTGTTCTCGAAAAGAATACATTGTAGACGTTTTCAGATCTTTTGTATAACCATAGCAACGGTTTTGTGACTAATCTCAAGTGTCCTACGAGACATAAATTGAAAAAGAGCGTCCTTTATTTTTATCAAAATGAAGTATTACATTTATTCTCAGGATATTATTATTTAAATAATTGTTCCTCTTAGGTATTATGTCCGAGTAAAATTTTTCATATCTACGCTATGGTCACGTATAACTCTAACTAATGAAACGAACCCAAACTTCCGATGGAAGTCAAACACGAAGGTGTGAAGTGTTTGAGAGCAATTTCAATTAAAATTGCTTTGACGGACATTTCATTAACCTGCTTTCATTAGCTGCAGCTGAAGTTTCCGTTGCGCTTCTAATTTTACTAACGTATTATATGGATTAGAGAAAGAATTGGTTATCGTCGTCGCGATATGAAACCAGTACCGATTGATCACGCGAAAATTTGCTTCTTTAGGAAAATTTTAATACTTTTTCTATTTCTACGCATCTGTTATAAAAAACGTTGGGAGAATTTTCTTCTTAAGTCATATATTTGTGCTATTGTTATGATGTTTCATAAGTAATAAGAATTAAAAGCAATATCTACTCATTTCGGATTATTCATGGCATTGAACGGATTCTCGTTGCAGTTTCTAGTAAGGTCTAGTAAATAATTGTAACAAAATCTTAGTCAATTAGTTTCCATATCCACAACTAAATAGTTTCACAAGTTTTTATTAAAACAATTCCAATTAAACTCCGCTCTCCACTGCTTTGACAGACGTTTCATTAACCTACTCCCGTTCTATATGGGTTTCCGCTGCGATTTTGTACGGTATTACTTACGTAAATGTATAATACGCAGATGATGAAAATGTTCCTAGGAGACTAACTTGAAATATCAGCTGACCTAATTATTAAATAGTGAGCTTAATAAATAAGGTATTCAGTTAATATTTTACAGTTTAATTTATGTAAATAGGGAACTGACTTAAACATTAAATAGAAGCAAACGGGCAAACAATCTTCATTTAACCATTGCGTCTTCAACCCGTAGATTTGATATGTACATTTAGGTACTTCTAATCTTAACTTTTATTTGAACACTATGACCTATGAGTAGTTACAATGACCATTTCTACATGTCTTAAAGATTCATACAAATATTTTTCTCCTGCACCATGTATGATCTACGGGCTGATTGCTGCCACCTTCCTTATTAATAGTATCATCATTACTAAATTGTCACTTGTCCACTTGTAAATCTCATAAGTTCCGCGTCATATTTCACAAGACTTTCAAAAATAACTTCAGGATGGCTTAACAACCATTAGTTAGAGTGAGAATTGTGAGTACTGAATTCTGAATCCGAAGTTCCGAATGTAGAACCTATGCCGCCGGGACTGTACCGTAAAGCGAGATTAAAATCAGTACAAGAATCAATAGATAACTTTTAGCAAAACATCGTCTTAAAAGGTAGAAATTAACAACAATTTCTTCATGAATTTAACAAAAATATGACACATATTTATGCGCTAATTACTATATAATTTTTTTAGTTTCGCTTATAATGAAAATATAAATAAATGAATATTATTTTTGGGTAGAAAGCTGGTAAAACAGTTCAAACAATCTGCTCGTTTGATCTTCAAAGCAATTACCGGAAATTTGTTTCAAACAATTTATAAAATGTTCTTAATCAACCCTATTGACGTTCAAAAATTATTAAATCCATGTATACGGTGCGGTATAAGAGAAAAGTGCAAAACTTGAATCATTTCCTACATTATATGTATTAATGGGCGTATGATTACCCTTCCCTCGCTGTATATAGGTCGAGATTCCGCTATGGGGATATATTAATATAAATATGAGTTCTTCAGTGACAGAACGCTTCATATATTGTTTGTTTTATTTGTTTTTTATTTCATTGCTGCTGTGTTATTTGGAAAATAGTTTCCTGATTTAAAAATGGGGCCGTACCTATTTATAATCACTATCTTTTCCATTTTATAACTTTAATTATCTCACCATACAGATTGATTTGAATACTTGTATTATTTTTATTACACCACCATGCCAGGTCGCTAATGGGGTAAGTAAAAAGCACCCGAGTACGGAATATCTCTATACTTACAAACTTGACGTGTTTTTGCTACAGATTCTTGACTTACCCGTCAGCAAGTATCAGTAATGCTTTGTAATTTAATTATTTTAACAATTGGTATTGTATTTTAGTTTTATTGGTTATATACATAATATACGTATATATATAACGTAACATTACGCCTGTAATCCCGGAACACCCCACGTTTCACCAGTTACGTTTAAGTCCCAAATGGAATAGGTGGTGAGCCTATTGCCATGCACCGGGCACACATAATATACGTATATATATATAAATAACAAATATAAAATATAGCTACAGTAAAATTTGACTGTACATTTTTGAATAAAAATATTGTAAATATGTTACTCTTTCTGTTTCATAAGGTACTTGTATTTTCAGAAAATTTGTCATAATTCGTCTGGCGCTATAACTAAGAGCTAGAATTACTCCAAGGGGAAATATGAAATTGCCACTGCGACATAACAGTCGTAAACGGTGACTTGTGCCAGTACAAGAGAATGACTTTTGTAAAGAAGTAATAAATGTAAAGAAATATTAAGCAGAAGCATTCGTAGTCCCGACGCGATTGCAGGTAGAGAATGACCTGTAAAGTTGAAAGACACGGGGCGTGGTCGGCACTTGAGCCAGCCGGGTCATCGCTACTGAAAAATCTTCACGCTCGATTTGTATTTCGGAGTCCGTAACCAGTCGGTACCGGTTGTAATTGTTATATACTTCCTCCGAGGCCTTTGCAGCGGCTTAAAAACATCTTAGATCTTGATAGCGGTAATTTTATTTCTAAAATTACTATCATAAAATTTGTGACGATCATTTTATACACGCAATTACTTGCTATGTCGATATTCGTTTGAAAAGTTTCATCTAAAAGTGACGGATTATGACGTATTATAAGTTACAGTAATTCCACATACAACGTAACTAATTCCATTCGGTTTTCATATTTTATGAAATACGACTAAAAGGTACCGAAAATGTAACATTTAAATCTATATGGAATGAAATAGGAAAGAGTTTCTTTATCACCATCAACTTTAATGATTTTTACCTAACCATGGCAATATAAAGCTTACAGACATAAAAAATCATCAGTGCATAATGAGACATGAGCTCATCACCAAATAGCTGTTTGATGTGAAATACAATGTGAGTAGAATACAATAAAACAAATACGAACGAAATACCCTGATAAAGTATTCGACACGTAATAAGGGGATAGAATGAGTAACCTCTGATGTGTGCTAACGTAATACGTTTGTTTAAAAGGGCCGTGTCAATTTGTTTAGAACGAGACGTGACGTCGGGGTGGCGGTCGCCGACCCCGGCGCCGCGCGGAAAAACTACCTTTGACAATCACGCGGGATATTGCAGCGAAGCCATGTATAATTTAATGAAATTATTTTATCCAAGTTACAAAGGTAAAAAAAATTGCAATTTTTATGCATGATTTATAATATACGTAATTTAATGTCTTGGATGTTAAGTTGACAGTGCATCCAAATAATAATAACTAAATTTATAAAGAAAACTCTTTTATGGGTAGGTAATATTGTGCGCGAGCTATTTAATAGAGTAAATAACAGTTGAAAGGAATACAAAATTCAAACAATGTGTATAAAATTGTGCGGGAAAAGCATTTAATCATTACAGGCCTTGACATAATACCTGCGTTGAAGTCTACGTGGCTTTAATTCGTTATATATAGGTACTATGTTTAAGAGATCAAACATGGTACAGTTAACTTCAAGGTTTCTGAAATTATGAGTACAGAAATAGTAACAAGTTAAATAGAATCCGAAAAATAACATCCACTGAAATCTTAAAGTAATATTCGGGCGTATAAACTGACATGTATTATATCTATAGATATTGTATTTTATTAGTAAATAACATTAAAATATTTTATGATTACCAATACATTTTCACATAAAATATATTCTTAGAATTTATGGAATCTCTTGCGGTGTGTTGTAAAAGGCTGCCATAAAGATAAGCACCTGTTGTTTTTATTACACAAATAAGAACGTATTGGTTTCTATACTGCTTATGTAATACTTGTAACTTACATATATGTTATACATATATATAACATTATTAATATAAAAAACATTTGCTGATGCAGCGTTGACATCCACGATGAAACCATTTTACATATTATAACTTAACCATAGCGACGCGTGGCTTGGTCTGCTAATTTATTATCCTTACTAATATTATAAATGCGAAAGTAACCTTGTCTGTCTGTCTGTCTGTCTGTCAGGCTGTTGCGTTAGCACGTTTGCACGCCTTAACTACCGAACTGATTTTAATGAAATTTCCTACAGATATAGATTTGACCATGGGAAAGAACATAGACTACTTTTTTTCCATTTTCTTTTTGTTTTTGCAGGAATGTTACTGTTTTACAAAAAAGCTTCTTGAACGCTTACATGTAGGTATAGATATAGGTACAAAACCTTATTTCCATTGTGTGTTCAAAATCAGAACATGTAACCAACCAACAAGATGATATATGAGAGTCATTAGACAAATGACAAAGAGACCACGACAACGGAGCTCTGATTAATGAAAAAAGGAGTTGCTTCGACTTGTCATGTAGAGGTAAACAAACTCCAGTCCGTACGTACACATTATATGCGACAGATGTTTTATGCAAACGTTAATAAATGTTCATGTTACAATTTAGCTGAAGGAAAGAGAAAATTGGAAATTTGCATTATTATATCGATTTATTTATATTGAATAGGTATATTTATCCATATTGAATACGACGAAATCAATAAAAGTAGCTCTATATGAACACACTAGGAAGATTACATGATTACATTAACATTTGTGTAGGTATTAATAATTCTTAAGTTTATACTAGAAAACTTTCAACCATCACTTTGTACCGGTGGTAACGATGTTACGTAGTTTTATTCATACTCATTCTAGATTCAGAGTGTAACCCAGACTTAGAGAGGGATATAAAAAAACATAAGTTCCCTGTAACTTCAAAAATATTAAATCAACTGTAGCTGGAGTCAACTGAATGCGTACGAGTCCTTACATTTTTTTTTTTTTAATGTTTTTAATAGGCTAGATTTAATTAAATACGTTTAAAATGCATATGATGGTCTCGTTAAGTACGTGGGAGGTCTGAGAAAAATCCTATGAAAAGCTTAAGAGACACCGGGTTCGTAGCATGTGTAACCCAGTAACCCAACGAGGGTGGTGCCCTCTTGTGGAAAGGAGGCCATTGCCCGCAAACAACGATAGGTTGCTATTGTTCTAAGATGGCAGTGCAAATAAAAATTGTGCACAGCCATTGTCTTGAAGTGCTTGTGATCTGCGTCCGTGTAGTTTTCAATCTTAGCTATTTTGTCCACAACCCACAAGCTTACTGAATTTTTGAGGTCGGCGAATTACTGTTTATACTCTTAAAATTACATATTTCTGGCTCTAGGACCAAGACTTTTTTTTAATTCTATTTAAAAAGCATAAAATAGTCGTTGCAGCAATGATTTGCTTGGAATTTTCAGATTAATACTTATAATTAATTTGTAGTATTTTTAATTTAGATAAATGCTGTTAGTTTTAACCAAAAAATATGAATTGATCTAAAAAATTCTGTGAAAACTTTATATGTAAATATATTTGTAGAAATAAATCCTTGCATTTGAATTCTAATTTATAACTTCATGTACCTTAAAATATTTGCACACAATATCATTAGCAAGCAAAAGGTACTACTTATTCCCTTATAACCTTAAAATAAACTCATAAAAGTAACGAATATAGTTCTATTGAGAATTTTACTCATGCTAAGTTTGGAATTTTTATAAAAGTACTAAATAAGGATTTCAAGGCAAAGCTAATTATGTTTTTAATTAAAATGTTCTAAGACAAAATATTTTAACAACTTATCTAACAAAACATCAAAGTATAGGCAAAATATACGAGTAAGTAGATAAATATTTTCAAACATTTTCAAATCTGTTTAGATGAAACTTCAAATATTGATCTTAAGTCTTTCCAGTTTGTAACGAAAATCGGCTAATGTATTATAAAACCTCTTACAGTAAAAGAATTGGCTTTTAAACAATAAAAATGTAATCAAAAGCGTACTTTATCATTCAAGACTCTGGACGACCGTTACTCACCTTTACGAGTGGGAAGGCATTTTAACCGAGTTATTGAGTAATCTGGGCCATTCATGCTGGATTTATTTCTCTATTGGCAATAATATTGAAAGTTATTTAGAATTTAAGCGTGCAATAATTATCTGCATCTTGGAAAAGTGGAAGGATGTATTTCACTGCGGCCTTGTGGCCGCTTGGTGAGATGCCCTGACTGCTAAATCGGAGTTTGTGGGTACGATTCCCGCCCACGACGAACTTTTGTGTGATGAGCACATTTGCTTGTTCTGTGCCCAGGTTGAAACAAAAATAGTTCCCCGAAGAAACATACGTGATCACTCGTTAATATCATGAAATATACATGAATCTGATAATGAATTGATTCTTAATTATTAACCCATTATCCCAGTCATATAAAATTTATGGCTGGGATAGATGGTCGACATGCTAAGAAAATGTACGTTTTCAGTTCAAAATTCAGTCATTATTCACCTTTACGTGTTGGAAGTCGTTTTTAACGAGTTACTGAGCACGCAATCTCGGCGTAAAACAGTTTTATTTATGTGCTGGAATTGAGATTATCTTCTTTTCAAAGTTTAAGACTATCTGGTCCTCTTGAAGGGCGTTAATAAAATTTCACGTGATTTCTGATAAAAATATATTTGAAAAAGTGAAAATGTTCAGAAAATATTAAATCTGAGCGAAATCATTGGATCTGACTTTCAGTAATACATATATTTGTTATAGGAAAGATCGTGTTGCGGGTCTCAAAGTTATTATAATTTTTTGTCAGAGAAATTTTCACCATGGAATGGAAAGTTTCATAGGTTTTAACCAAATGTTTGCTTTAGTAAATATTCGATTGCTTTTTGTCTACAAGTAGTTAGTAGAACTTCCAGTAATAATAACTATTGTCAGTACAATTTAAATTTAATTTAAGTAAAAAAATAAAACAGGTATTCCGTTCCACTTAGCAAGAATTTATAGTAGTTAAAAATATCGAGCAAATATTCCAGCCGCAGGCAGATCACTTTTTCAGTGCAACACAAAATGTATACCTAGCGTGAAGGAAATTTGAATAAATATATTTTGCTTCATAGAAAGCACGCGGTGAGATATGCTAAAATAATGATTATTATTCTGCTAGTGATGAGGTTATATTGATAGATGCTGGAGAAGATAAGACATGAAGCCGCAAGGGTTTTATTAAATTAACTAGACATAAAGTAATCAACTTTCAAGTATTATAAAAGTTGGCATATAAAATATAAATTTTGTGTTCACTCCGTTAGGGTATAAAGTAGGTATGCTACTAACTTTTATACGGCAAATATTTGACTAAATAATTTAGAACTCTCTCTAGTTGACCCCAAATTTAATTAAAATGTTTGGTGATTGCATAACATTGCGAATGAAGGATCATATGATTAGGTACTTTAGTAAGCGACTATCTGCCATAATCTAAATATAGCTCCATCGAATAGTTTCTTATTATTTAAATCTATCATCATACAAGTTGCTTCAAATGTAACTTGCACAGAATGTTCGTCCACTTAGGTGAATTTTTCTATATTTTTATTCTTAACATCTTATAGACGAATTTAGGATGAACTACGCATAATCTACGTAATAAAAAATATGTAATTTTTTATTTTTAAATTGTTACTACAGTAAGTAGGACATAAATGTGGCCATATGTAGTAACACTCATAGGTTAACTTACATACTACTTCACATGATAGGTTATTGTGCATTATAAAAATATTTTATCATAAATTTAACTCCAAAAACTTGATTTGGCAAATCAGCGTGATGATCTGTGTTTGTAGAATCTTCGTTGATGGTTCTGTGAAATACTTATAGGTACTTTTCTGGACTTTCATAACTATATACAGAATTATATTGCTGCTTTTATTATACGTACTTACTTAATATCACGGCTGTTGCTATAGGAGGAAAAAAGAGTTATAGGTTTTCAACACACTTTTATCGTTTCAGTCCTGTATTAAATGTACTCTTAAAAGAACACCAGGTCAGAACTTAATTATGAAATATTGACAAAATATTAAGGAAGTAGTTGTTTCATGCAAATAAACCTTGGAAGCGCCGTCTCAATTAAGTCTCGAGATTGGCAATGCATCTGCAATCAACTTGAGGCTGAAGATGTTAATTTACCATCCGAGATATTTCCGTTCCAGATTATTACATAAACTATAAATGCACAGAGTAAATTATTTTTTTTATAGTTTTACTTCTTGGATCATGTGTAGGCTAGCATTGGTGAATATATACGAGTATGCATATTATGATATGTTGTAGGCCTTGTTTTTCTTTATTTGACTAACAAATACTATATTAAAAAACCGTAACATTACATTTAGACGTTATATATGTATATTAGAAGCTTCGTACATCTAGTTTTAGCAATCGTTAACACTAATCACAGACATATTTTAACTTGACGCTGAATTTAAAAGATTTATTAGTTACTGAAATCGATTCTAAGTGTCAATATAGCGGTGGCTATATACTGACCTGTAAGTAAATATTTTGTAATTGCATTTTTTTATTAAGGTCGAGGTGTACCGAACGAACAGACCTACAATTTTTGTGGTTCGCAAAGCCTCGCTTTGGCGCAATGCACGAAAAATGCCAACGAACTTCATTTACTTCAAATGCGACCTCTGACCTACATCTTTCTTTATTCATGAGCTTAAAAATTAAAATCCCCGCTTCGATAAACACAAAATTACACCTCGGATTTATTTTTTAAGTGCAAAGACTCTTTGCACGCGAGTACTAAAAAGACCATCGAAATTTGTTTTATGAAACGTAGCCGTAATAAGTTACAAATGGGTCTACGGCCAGGAAGGGCACTGAGAGGGACGGATAAGTATCTATTTAGTCTTCGGAGCGTTCGTTTAAAAAACTAATATTAATTCGGAGCACGAGAAGCACCGGGGAGACTGAGGCGTGAAATTCAATAAATGTGTACAACTGAGACGCGACCGTCGAGGCGACTTGTTGAATCGCCCCCCTCCCCGTCCACCCCCTCGCCCCCAACCTCGCCTTACATTATATAAAGTTTGCCCAGCAATACATTTCACTGCATTTCTGCTTAGCTTGAGTCATTACCGAACTGTTGCGTACACGACGTACGGGAAGCCACTATTGTGCTTAATGTATTCCTATATTTAACGTGATATCGACATCCTGTTTCTGCATAAATTTACGGACAATTTATTCTGTACGTTGAATTCAATTCAGTGGTTTTTCAAAAAAGGAACGCGATATATACCGGCGTTAGTAACAAACCTAGTTAAGTAATAATAAAAACTATTTTGGAATACAACCAATTTACAACTACATGTGGCATGGAATATGATTACTTAGAATAATGAATACAAACCATATTGTCACAGTACGATGCATAAAGTGATACGATAAAAAAAATTTTTGTTTCCGTAAAATGTCTTAAGAGTTTGTAAAGTTACTTAACTTAACGTTTCTCTTATATGAAATAAAACAATAGGACTATGTTATAAAAACACTTGTAACGAAAAATCATTTTCTGAACAAAATCGCGGCTGCATTATTGGCAAATTAGTTGTGAACCTGAAGGATTTATGAGCACAATACAGAATGAATTACCACTGGCTGGTGTGAAATACTGCTTCGCTGCGAATTAAACGTTTACATACTTAATTCCATCAAAGCTTAAGTTTAGTACAATGCCCCGTAGAAATTGAAACTGGGTCAAACGGAAGCCTGGCGTATTATTTAAGTAACTATGCTCGGAAATCGTGTGTAAGGCTTTACATCTTGCTCGCCCGTAACCTCGCACCTCCGTAATTAATTTCATAGTCTAAGCGTTTATGTTTAATAGCATCAAACAGTGGAAACTTAGCACTGAACTTGTTACGAAGGTTAAACATCGTACAACTAGGAGTTAACGCTATTGTAATACGAGAAGATTCAGATGGTACGCAGACACTTCAGATATACCCGCTTACAAATAAAGAACATATGTATATGTCAACCTAATATTCTATGTATGATAAGTTATATATCACCGTTCGGTACACTGGAATACAATAGTGCCTAAGGTATGGAATATATGTATATGAAACATTTATAACAATGTAATTTATGGAGCCTTAATTTTAACTTCTTAAATGTAGACACGACGTACTTCTCTTCGTTGGTTTCACGGAAAAGTACTAAAAGAAACGCTATTAAATAACACACAGTATTCCAGAAAATATATTAATTATTATCGAAGGAAAAATCTGATTATGTGCCGGATAATAAATTTTTCGAAGTGTACACACCCTTGCTTAAATAAACATAAGCAAACAATATTTATGGCATAGTCAGTGTTCGCAATTTTTGGCAATTTTACTTTCCTCGACGTAATGGGCTCGGTAAAAGATACATTATACATTCTACGCGTTTATCAAAGCGTGAATTTGAATAACAGATTCTTTTGCGACAATATTAAATGGACGTTACGTGCATGGAAAATTTTGGGAGAACGCAATACAACGTGCTCCGGTCCGCGTTTGTTAACGATAGAAATGTTTGAGCGATTAATTTTTCAAATAAATAATGTACCAACGAAAACACTGTGAAATTAAGCCATTCTTCAGTAATCGTACAATTTATGCTTTTATCAGCAATATAGTAGAAGTAACGCGAAACTTAGTGAAAACGCTTTTGTGAAACGTACATGAAGCGAACAAACAGTGGACGAACTTATTAATTAATATTCCACTTCTTTCATACATACAATTACATGATTTAGCTGGAGAAAAATTTAAGGCAACGAACACCAGACAAAAAAAGTCCAATCCAAAAGCCTTGCAGTCTGCTTTCCGCGTTACTCCGTCTTATTTTGTTTTTTAAATCTTACTCCTCGTCCGTGACGATAAATCAACATTAGGCGAGACTGCTACAGGAAACTCAATCAAGGCTGTCTTAGATTTCAATGTTTTCTTTTTACAATTTGCACACTATAATATCACAATTGTAAATAAAATAAATGCTAGGAATTCATTCCGCAATTGGAAACAATACCAAATTGTTACTGTTTCTTAAATCTCAGGGGAGGCTAGGGTGCTTCTGAAATTACCGGCATTAAAATTTCTTCGTGAATACAAAATTTAAAAGCTGACAGCGTAGCATTATTGTGCTCACTTAAACTCGAGAGCGGTTGGAAACATGTTAGGCGCCAGTCAATTAATTATCTATCCTTGGAAGTTTTTTCTCGAAGAATAAAATCTTAGCATAATTTATAATTTCGCAAAGAAAGCTGGAGTGTTGTAACGTGCCTTATCGGTTTAAATCTAAGCTCTCCTTCGAATGTCTGAACATGTCCTGCGTGCTATCCTTTAAATATCTACATAAGGATCATTAGTATAAAAAATCGCTCTAAACGTGATAATCCTTACAAAATGCCTTAATATATTTCGACATCAGATATTTAATTGTTCTAAATACTAGTAATGCTATATACTTTTTAATCCTTCCATTCCACTCCATTCCTCTAATAGACATGTGTCTTCTCTCATAGCATCGCTAAACATAATTTCTCAATACTATATTTTTGTGGTTTGAATTTCAGTTTCCCTCTCCGGGAGTCTGGATTCAAATTCAGGCATGCACTTATAAGAAGATTATACAAAGTTACGAACCTTTTATAACTAAAAATTTAAATATGTAAACAGGTAACAACCTTCGCCTAGCAGTGTCATCTAAAAAATGTTGCACGCATTTATATGTAGTTTGTTTGTTATCTGTAACCATATTTATTATCTGTAACCATATTTGTTATCTGTAACCATATTTATTATCTGTAACCATATTTGTTATCTGTAACCATATTTATTAACTGTAAAAATATTTATTTACCGTATATAATATGAATCTGATGACTTAACAAGAAAACGAACACTCGTATGACGTTGGTATCAAACATATCGTCTTTATATTTTCCTCTGCAGAACGCAATTAAAAATGATTGGAGTAATCCTACTTTGATTTTTCATTAAAAAGATACTGAGGTAGATACTCAATTAGACCACTAAAGAGCTACGCGGTATCGATGATACTTGTAGCTCTGCCGATCGTAGCCGTCGAGGATATGTCAGAAACTTTAACAATGGCGTCGATCCGTAATTAAAAATGGCCGCCCAGCGTTCACAAAGAACAGAGTAAAGCTTTAGTGTACGTTGATAAAACTTCATAAAGCCACACAGACAGTCGGATGGTACGGTTATAATTCAAGAGGTCATAGCGATTAAGACATGATAAGCACCTATTGATATCAAAGCAAATTTGTTAAAAAAAAACTAAGTTATTATGGTATTGGTTGCAAATATTAGAATTTGGAATGTTTATTATTTTATAATAAATGTCTGTTAAAAATTTATGTGTTTCCATTTGTGGTGCTTTCCAAAAAAATTGATATTTTAACATGGCTTCATTTTTTTTTTCATAGAATCCTTCGTACGAATGTTACTTTATTAAAGTCGTTCGCACGTAGCACGTAAAATGTTTAGCGGGCAAAGGTAGGCCATTATTTTCGCTGAAATGAGAGACGTGCCCACAAAGTTCATATATACTAAAAGAGTATCTAAATTAAGAGATGATAAAAGGTTTAGCTACATTTGATTATCTAGGCTAATGAAAATTTATAATTATAATAAATTAGTAACGATGATGATATATAGTATGTATTAATATAGTAATATTATGTGGTGGTGGTACTTCCTCGGGCAAAATGTATACATGTTTTGTAAACAAAAAGGGACGGTGTCACTTTTGTGGCTGTATGGAAATATCTATGATGAACTTATTGATTAGCGCTGTTTAGTTGGACATTAAGTGTAGTTAAACTGATCATAATAATTCCAACGATAAGCTGTTTGGGTTAAATATTAAGAACATTAAATATATCGCTATGGCCAGTAATCAGCTTTTATTTAATAAATTCAATAATCTAAATATACATGGATTAAAAAAAAAACATTTCAATAATACTGCCTTTGGTGTACGCCAACAATTGGATAAAATTTCGAAACTGATTTAAATTACTCTGTATTTGGGAAAAGTTTTAATGCTTTCATTTTTAACTGCCAGACAGACTGTGCACTGTTAAAATAAAGTTAAAATACGACATAAAAAGCGGATTAAAGGTTTTTTTTTGCCAAGCGGATAAGCGGCCGCGTGCAAGCGGCGCTCGTCCTGTGACTTCATAGATGCTCGCCGGGGTCCTTTTGCGTGTCGCACGCGAAACACAAAAATCATCTATGAAACGACAGTATGAGTGTGGCACTGAACAATTTTCGTCAGTAAAAGTTGTCATTCGTTTATCATCACGAGCAGTCTACGCTTTTTATTGCTTCCGGGAGAGTAGAATAATAATAACGTAACATTACGCCTGTAATCCGCGAAGGGGTAGGCAGAGGAGTGTAGTACACCCCCACATTTCACCAGTTACGTTTAAGTCCCACAATGGAATAGAATCTTTGAAATACCGGGTGAACGTTTGATTGCGATTAATGTGTGCGTTAATGAAACAATCAATAAGTAAATGGCCATTAAAATGAAAATATGATTGTTGTTAATACTCATAGAATGTTTAATTATCATTAATGTCTGGATTAATAAATCAATCAATTTTGTGTTTATTGGTATAACAATATTTTTCGTCGTTTACATACTGGTGGAATGTTCGATTCCAATTACTGTCCGAATTAATAGAGCAATCAACCTTTTTTAATACATCAATCAATCGTTAAATAAATTGATTACATTTCAACTGCAATGAATCGATCGCGAATACGTGTTAGGTTAAAACCTTCTAAAGGGATAAAAGGGTCCTCTAATGGCTATTCGAGATCGTTCGCTGGGGATTTTTGAATCTGCTCTATCTGTGGGGCCGCTGATTGTTTTACGGCCTCAAGGGATTATTTATAGACTAGTCTGGAAACCCTACATCATAGCCCCTTGTCGTGGGGACGGTCGATCAAGTTTGCATATTTCAACATCAAATTAGTTTTGCTTGTATAGACATATTTCGACAAGGTAAACGAAATGCAACTGAAGTAATAGTACATAGTCTTTCATCAGTTGTAATAGAGTTGAAAATTTTTATGCAAGTTTTATATGTTATCATTAGTAGGGCTGCGAGTTAGTAGTTCTTTTCATCCCGTCACGCGCCGGGCTCGCTACTTCGAACCAATTAATTGAGGAGCGCTATTCTACTGCTTTGCTAAATTTAAATGACATCATATGCATATTTTTTTATTCAGCCCAGCAAACAGGCAGACGGGTCACCTGATGGTAAGTGGTCATCGTCGCCTATGGACTTAGAACATCTGTAGAGTCGCCAGTACACTGCCGGGCTTAGAGGAGAGATTACTTACATTTTTAATGTTCCTATTAAAGTAGATAGTAGAATCATGCGTATACATTGATCATGCTCTCATGTTATAGTCATGTAATTTATAACACCATGATGTTTCATATATTATTACGACAGATAAGCGTATTCTAGGTATGGTTGATAGCTTGAGCTACGTTTAGGTGTGCTCTTATAGAGGTAACAAATGAAATGAAATAAACAGGAAGTTCCTCAACAGCTTCTGATTCACGCCGCTCATGATATTATTGTTCCGAATGTGTGGAGTGACACGCATCAGCCCACGTCACGTGACCTTCAAGTCTTCATAAATGGGACACATAATAAATATCAATCATTTAATACACACTTATTTATTAATATAACAAATACATAATACATTCTTGGATTTAGCCTCCGTGTCGCATGTTTTAACCTCATTATTATTTCTATTTATATGTGTTACGGACTTATGTTTTAGCAGATAAATACAAAGTTTTAGTATATACTAAAACTGTTATTATTTATAAATAATTAAATTAACTGATTAGTCGTATTCCTTACTACATATTCTGTCTTTTTATTTCCATACTAGATAAAACAATGAAATTTCTGGAACAACTAAAAAAAATGGGAGAAAAAAGTTGTCTATGTTCATCCCAAGTCCCTCAAGTATCTCCATATGAAATTTCATCACAATCGGTTCAGCGGTTTAGCCGTGATGATGTCACAGACAGACAGACAGAGTTACTCGCATTTATAATATTATATAGTATGGATAAACGTGTCCCCCTCTCTATTATTAGTAATTTCTATGCATCTTTCATCTCGTTTCTTGTTACACGTATGTATGTTACACTATAATAATTGTTATCATTGTTATTGTGTGCTCGGCTGCGTGCCTGCGTGCGTGTCTATACGCATACTCTTGAGTGTGTGTGTGTGTGTGCATTATTGTTTCTGTTTATGTGTAGGTATATAGATACATTTATACGTTATTAAGATACAAGTATTATTGCACGTTCAATTCATATTACTTCTAACTTATATTATTTACTCTCGACTTTCGTGCACCCTGTATATAAGTAGTTGTAAGTAGACATAAAAAAACATGTGACTAATCGTTTCTCGATTCGATTCTATCGTACATTACTCTAACACATGTATCTCATTAATGAAAGACCCGTCAAAATAGGTTCAGCTTCTTCGGAGATGCGTCTTGACAAACAAACACACAAATCGACTGACAGGGACCTTGACCTTATGAACTAACGATCGATCGGAAGGAAAGATTCAATCGAAGTCACAGACAAATGTTGTATGTGTGTATAGATTGCTTATATTGGCCTTTGGCCCTTACAATTCTCATTCATAACCCTTAAGGCTATTTCCGATATAATGGAAATATTAAACTAGTTATGTGAACAAATTGACATACGACCCTCAAATAAAACAGTCGATATTGAAATAAGAGGCAAATATGATTTCGTGATTTTGTGAACGGTACTTTACAACATTGATCTATTGGGCTCAGACATTAAGTATTAAAGTTTACAGTGAGAACTATTCGATTCAAATGTAACATTTTCTTTAATGTTTATTTTTATACACACCATAATATAAATAACTGCATCATTAACTTAATTTATTTCTATACTAATTTCCCTCCGACTTCATAGTAGGCACATCGCTGCCTGGTAACATGAAGCGAATAGGATCCGTTGTTAATTGTATCTAACATTCTAATTTGTGTTAAATTCCAAATTCTACAATCCATTATATCTACATATATAATGTCCTGGAAATGTACAAATCGATTGTTCACCCTCTTCACCACGACGGGCGTCACAATGAATTTATGATACATTAATTATTTATCGGCACCAAACTGGGAACACAAAACGTAGAACAAAACAATGTATTATTAGAACAATATAACCGTCTTATCAATATGCGACGGTGACCCGCGCCGCTGTCCGGCTGGCGGGTCTCGCGACCGTTCTATTTAGCCGCCTATGTATAGGTGTTCGACTTGTTTACAAACTTTATCGAGTTATCGCAAACAATACGTTTCACCCGGCCAAATCATCATACACACGTCGGATCATCGCCCCCTCTCTTTCCCGCCGCCCCAAACTTGACAGTGACCGTCAAAGTTTGTGTTTGCGAAAAAAAAATGCGCGACCGTTAACGAACTCACAAGGACATTGACAGAAAGAGAACCATGTTACATCATAGCATAACATATTATGACATAAACATTTTAAACCGGTTTCATAATGATTGTGATCGAGCGTTTTTTCGTGTTCGATGTATAAAACTTACACTTTCAGAGAAGGCGCTCTTCGGTCTTCTCGCCGGCGTTCCGTTCATCGTGGACTGCGCACTGGACACAGAACGAAATCAACCAATGGGAACGCACTAGAACTTTTCACGGACACTTGTGGAGTTCACAACTGTCAAACTTGAACGTTCGAACGACTTCGCAAGTTAACTGTTAATCCTCGCAATCGGACCATTTGCCGGACGATTTTCTTTATGAAACCGTCGCAATGCCGTGCATAGGTGCGCCGGTTGCGGCACTTAATTTAATCGATGACTTCATGCAATTATTCGGTGATAAGTTATCGAGTGGAGTGGAGAAACTTGAAATCGGTCGCGGCGAGCGAGGCGAGGGCTCCGGCCCGCGGTTGAGTTGTGACTGGCTCGAACACTTGCACTCGTTCTCTCGCGGCCGACGCGTTCCGAGCCTCGCGCCATGCCTGCATTTTTTACTTGCCGGACAATGGACCAGCGTTTGGAGGTTATGTTTCCTACCGGTCGGTTACCCTAACGCGGGATTCTGATGCGATGCGGTACTTTTTTTCAAAGCATTCCTAACGACGAGGCGCTTCATGAGAATTCCTTGAAGCCATCAAAAAAATATTCGCAACTATAAACAGCTGACAGAGATGTCATTATTTTGAAATAAGTAGACAACCAAGATTGTACTTACATATCTCGTAACACTGTTTACTTATTACAGCTGAAGCGTAGTGAATCACTTAAGAGATGTTTACATTCTATATTTAGGTAGCTGGTCGGCTGGTTAATCTTGGGTTGCGCCTGCGTCGATGACGTCACCGCCTCGACATTTATCTGTGAGATAGGATCGCAATTATTGTGGATCTCGTACATGTGTGCTATCACAACTAAGCAAATATGTATCTGATACAATTCATTGTTTGTATCTATTATCATTATCGCGATACAAAAGCAGCTGACGAGATAATATTTTGTACGCTTGCTTAACGTATGTGGTAAAAGTCAATGCCACTGGGACGAAGGTCTCGCTTACATCAACGAGTTCGTAATTTATTACGCTTAATTAATATCTTATCGACCTATTTGTTGGTTTTTTAATTCGTTGTATCGGTCAAGGTTTTTTACACAGCATAAGTAATAATACATAATTTACATTGCTTGTGAGCTCGTTGTAATTGATATACGACTGAAGATCGCAAAAAGTTTGTCAGACAATAAACTGTCAGTTAGTCAGATATGTATGAAAACTTATTTCAATTAAGTATTGTGTAAACTTTGACCTGAAAAGTGGTTAAATTTTGTGCATACTTCAACTTTGAAGGCACCTACGGCTACTTAGCTTGTCGCATTTCAGTTGATGTACGAGTATACGACTTTTTTATGTCAAACTATGCGAGATTTTTAAGCAATATTAAAAACCAAACATTTCATAAATAAACATGAAGAATTGTTAAATACACTCATTCTTATCATATTTGTAATTTTGTGGGAAATGGAACCCATATCCTGCGGCTCAGCAGTATCAAAAAGTCACTCAATTTAGATTTAGATACCTGGCGTCCCAAATTAGTCCGCAAGAGCTTGTCTATGTCATCGATCTTAGAAGGAAAGCTACCACTATTTCATATGGCATACGTACATACCTACTCTGTGTAGTATATTAAAATCTGGTGACTTTTATGCGCTCGAAACTTTAAGAAGCGCTTGCATAATTTTTAAATACAGAATAATTAATTTTTACAATTCACAGACAATATAACTACGCTGGGAAAATGTACTAACGTTATTTATTAACAAGTTTTTTTTTATAAAATTGTAACGTTACCGGCAACATTTTTGCATATATTGTGAGTGTAGAGAGTTGGTTAGCTGGAAGAAACTTCCCTCACACATATCAACATCGTCATCAGTATGACACAATACTTTTATCATGTAACTGACAGACGGATCTTCTCTCAAAACGAACAAAGCTCCATTTAGGCCGTAGTCGGATTGGTAGACTTCAAATACCTCAAAAAATATTATATAGGTACTTTATAACATCTCTAAGATGTGCAGGTTTCCTCACGATGTTTTCCTTCACTTTTATAGCGAGTGCTATTTAAATTCACTCACACGTTAATTACACTTTCAAAAATATCAATAAATAAATTGATCATAACTCAGGCTTAATTGATAACGTTTCCCAGTAGCGATCAATTCACCGCCAAACCAGAAATAAAGCCGAACGAACGGGCGACATAACATTCGACATAGGAAGTATCTACGATATTATCTCTGCTATATCTTTATATATATATTTCTTGTGTGCGTGTGTATGTCACTGAACTCCTCCTAAACGACTGGACAGATTTTGATGAA
>DWUN01000775.1:0-19965 GCA_018249975.1 Passova gellias
CAATATACTCGTGATTAAAATCTCATTATTTTCTATTAATTAAAGATGCTGTAAGTTACTATAAATATTATGTAAGTTACTGTAACTTGTAGTGTACTTCGGAAGCTATTCCTATATTTTGTAGTAGTTGTATATATAACTAGCTGACCAGGCAAACATTGTGCTGCCATATAAATTACAACATTATTTCTCTACTATCTAATGTATGTTATTTACATATAACCTCTTAAATCACTCTATTTATTAAAACAAACCGCATCAAAATCCGTTTTTTTTTTTTTTTTACCTTATGAGAGTAGTGAACGAGCCGTTGCGTAGTTTTAAACATCTAAGCATATATAGGGACATATAGCGGAAAGTGACTTCGTTTTATACTACTCGTATGTAAAGATCGTGCATATTATGTAAACCAATAAATGTTTTGTATTGACATATGTAACTTATTGAATATCGGAGCGTGCACGTGCACATGATATATAACATCAAAGCGAAGTCGTATAACGGCCGTCACGTTTCCCTCACTTGTTACATTTTACGTGGAACCCGTTCCGGTAACGAATACATAAGTTCTTCAATCTATCTAAATTTTCTATTTTTCAAATGTATTTTGTTACATGTTATAAAATATTGCATAGGTATATGCAACATTTTGTTCTTCGTTTTTATGTTCCATTCTTGGATACGGCAACCTGTGCCATTGCGAATTGGTGATGTGTACTAAAAGTTATTAGAGCTTTTTAATGAGCCCACAACACCCCGTAAAATGGTTTGACTGCTATCAATCGATAACAATCGAGATCTATTATTTGTTTTACGCTTCGCACACAGAAAGCTTGTAAACAGTTGATAGTGGCAGTCCAAAACCAAGAGCGATACTTTACTTTATTCAAGGCTGAAGAAGTGTCATCCATATAAGTATAATTGAAGGTATTGAATCTTTTAAAACATTATATTAAACATGTAATAGAATGTTAGGTTGGTTCTGATCTAGAGAGCCAACGAGCAAGTAGTACTCAAAGTGGCCACTACGGCTTATGATTATTTGCATTTGACCTCGAACTGAACTATAGCAAGAAACTGCCAGTGTAAGCACAGACAATTAATATTAGTTAATAATATTCCTTACTTTTTATTAGTAATAATATGAATGCAGAAATAGAACTGAGTGTACACATTTGTCCCGTTACAATAAAATTGCTATTAGATAATATAGTCCTATGTGAAGTTGATTACATGTACCTTATTACACCTATGAACTGAGAAGTTGGTTCTACTATACATGAGCACCGACTAATATATCCCAACTATGTCCCGAGAACTTCTTGAATAGCTAAAGAACCACGGAAATAATTTGAAGCCGTCTAAAATGAGGCATTGTAAAATTCTTATTCGATTGGGCGCAGATTGCAAAGAACGATGTTATTCAGATCCATCATATCGAATATATATCTAATTTAGAGAAGAGCAAGGTAAATGGGAAAATAGTTTTCTTTTTTGCGATTATTATTAAAGATATTAGATTCTAAAAACATCATTGTATTTGTCATTATTTAGTTCCCTAACAAAAAATGGAGTAGGTACCTTCGACAGGTTAACAGAGTTTATTGAAAAGTAATAGTACCAATCCTGGCACCTCTTACCTTTTCATTAATAATATCGTACTCATCCTCATTTTTCATTCGTTAAAGAATCAATCATTCGCATGACATGAGAAATATTCGTCTAGCGTCGAAATACACGCAAAAGTATTTTATACACTATTAAGTGAATCAATTGTTTATGTATTTCCGGAAAAGCTTGCAATTTTAAATGTGGTAATACTGTTCCACCTATATTTGTCAACATAATGCAGATTATAATATAGTAGCAGTATAAAAACCTACGTACGAGTAGAATTTTTTTTTATTTAGGATACATACAGGATACGTACATTTTATTTTATTTAGGATATCTATGTAATCTGTACTGCCTTGTTCAACATCCGAATCAGTTTGAACAGAATATATAGGCGACACGATTGCCTTACAAAATTAGGTATATCTCCTAAGAGAGATTATTGTTTCACTAATACCTAATAAAATCTAAGTAATATCCGTTCGCTACATTTTTACAATAAAATAAAACAAATAGCTTACGACAGTGAACAGGGTATCCTCTAATCAAGTTAACGAACTCCGGTGTCCACTTTCCGTTAAGTTAGATGAATACCACAAGCAAGTCTACAAGGCTAATTAAATAAAACCGAAACAAAACACATCCTGTACCTTATAAATTTTCCGGTCGCTAATAAACGTTATATTTAGCGGGCATATTTTAATACTAGTACTTTGTGTAACAAGATGAAAGAAATTGAAAGGGTTCCCCATTATGGCGTTGGTGAAATGGAACTTTTAATGCTTTGATATTTAATTATTTCTCTTTGTGAATACTCCGACTGTTAAGTCCTCGTTTCGTATTTGCTATCAGAGTACCTACCCCTATATTCATCAGTACTCCTGCATGGTTCTCCGAGCTCTACTAAATGTTACAATAAGCAAACAACAGAAACATTGTGCGAGCCTTTTGTTTTACCTTCAATTGAGCTATTAGTTAGATAAAAGTTATATTTCTGAAGCACGCTCGCCTGTCTAATAATCAGGCCAAAAGCAAGCAATACAACTTTCCTGTCTAGGATCGCTCACAGACAATCAACTTCCTGTTTGTAGCGTACTTATCAATGAGATTTTTGGCTCGTGCAACTCGTGTAAGCTCGTGTAGATCTACATAGACAGTATTGCAGCGTAGCGTGACTTTAAGCCGGACTACAAGAAGTGCAATCAGTATTGGTTTGCTGCAGAAGCAAACTAGTGGTGAGGCTGCAGTCCAATTTGAATTAGGATTCCAAAACTTTCAACCTACAAATATTTTCAACATAAGAATTATGACTGCATTTTAAAACTTGGTACACATCATGCGGATATTATTCTATTACGAATATGAGATAAAAGTAAGTGTAGTTTACTTATCTAGAAACATACAAAAAAGTTATAAAAGATATGTTTCTTACGATTTCGCCACTTCATAAAATAGATCGAATTTTAAACAACACCTGCGATTCTGACTATATTTTAGGCATAATACCTACTACATAATATTTTCATGAACATAAGTTGGACGCGCGTATAATAAAAATCCTTTGATAAGTTTACATTTAAAATATGTAAATCCAAAAACCCCTCAATATGCATATGTCCTAACAAGTAAAGTACATATAAGGACTAACAACATTAAGAACATTCATTAATTTAATAAAAATGTACTGAACAATCACGCTAATAGGTACAGTGGTACAACAATAAATAAATGTATGTGACAAGACAATACAATAAATATAAAGACAAAGCACTCTTTTGTCCTGTCTTCGTCTATATTAGCTCTATTGCAGCGGCTAAATCAGTTTTCTAACTTGTCTTTTCTCAATAGAAAATACAAGAGGTATTTCAGCTTTCATTTTCCATGACAATTTTAGTTCTTATTGCATTAGATACTAGCACCTATGTGAGTAATTACAAAAACAGTGTCACTCAATCTGTTTATAAATTGGAAAGTAAAATGATGTTTTATCATTTTTATCCTATCCTGTTTACACTTTATCTTTGTAAATAAATTGTTCGTGCGACACAATGACGCGGCAGTAAATCGCTAAGGATGAATCGCGGTGAATCATGGGCGACCATTTTTTCTAGATCCACGTTCTACGCAAACTCAAAATTCTTTCTTCCGACTCACAAATATCGTATATAGACCTAACGAATAATCCCAAGCTTTCTATAATCTGATTTTAGATAATACAAGTTTATACTGGTTTTTACTAATATTAATTGTAGTTTGTAGTTCTTAGTAACTGTAGTTGTTGTTTTTTTACATAATAAGAAGTCTGGTACTTACGTTACGTAATTTTGTTTACCGGAAATTATTTCATGCGCAAAAAAAGAACTTAAATGTCGACGCTGACTGACATAAGACATCGATAAACAAAAAATTAAAACCTAAATATTTTGAAATTTTTAACGAAAGGCTTAGACCAAAAGAGGTAACATGGGTTCAAGAGGACAAGAAAAATGTAGAATGATTACATAATTAATAGAAGCGGTGGAAATACTTTATAATAACTGTAAAATTTTATTTTTTCACTTTGTAGGTACTGCAGTCCAACATTATCTACAATTCTTTTAAATATCATACATATTGATTACAAATCAGTATTTGGAAGGTTAACAATTTCTATCTTCATAATTAATCGCACAAGTTAACTACCGTTATTAATACAAAGTCCTATTTGAAGCTATGTAATGTATACAACAAATTTATCGTTAGTCTATCCATCGCTTTTTACCTTCACACCAAAAAAAGGTTACCAAATTACTTTACTAACTGCGCCTACCGACTTAGTCAATTAAATTAATAGAAACACACAGCGAACAAAACGACTACAGGCATGTTTGCAAATTTGGTAAAATGCTTTGTAGCTAAAGCAATTTGTTTTACTTAAAACCATTCTACGAGTACAAACACGATATTAATACAGTAATTTTGACAACCATCCAAACGAATATCATCATATACCCCTGAGAGGTTAATTGAACTTGTTAATAGACCAAGATAATTATCACGATCATATTGACAAGAACGCGGTGAAAACGGAGAGAATCAATTACAATTACAATATTTATTATTAAATGCGGTTTATTTGTCACTATTGTTTTATGTGTCATAGAAATAGCATATTAACACTGAATTCAAATTTATGTTTATGGTTCTCCGCAGTCTATATCTAGATCCCCTCAAATGTTCAAAGTTTTGACAGAAGATATTCATGGATATGTTGCTTTTGAAAAATAACTCTGACAGTGCCTATCAGTATCTAAAGGTAAATAAATAACGGAGCCACAAAGTGATTTACATTTCATAAAACGATTCCTGCCGGTAATTTTAAATATTTGTTTTTACCCTTTTGCTTCATGAGTTGTGGCCTTTCAAAGGTTTCAGAAACAGTCTATGGCGAGCGATAAAATATGAACCCAAACATTTATATATACATATTTTTATAGCTTCAACACAAATTGTGACTTAATACGAAAACTTTGTTGAATTAACTCTATAAGATGTAAAATTGTCAAGAGCATATCTCAAATTAATATTAACAAGTTTGTTTCGAAACATTAACTATTAATAAATAAGAAGCTCAACCACGATGCATGACGTGATCACATTTAATTAAGGCGATATTTAGTATTAAGCATTATATCCGTATATAATATCCGCAATAAAATAAATGTATGTCTTGTTGGTTGTCCATAAATAAAAAATGGACCATACCTAACCACGCTTCTTTAGTACAGAATGATTTAATCTGAGTACAATACAGAATATTTCGTTTTGTTCAAATTTTTATTAAAAAATCTTATTGTTTGTTTTTAAACTCGTATGCATGTTTCTTTTTAAGCGTTATTAACTTTCCACTTTCCAGGGTTACTCTTTAGTTCGTAAACTTATCAAAGTTCTTGAGTAGAAGAATTCTCTCTTACCCTATAAATATCCACTGAAGCCATTCTCTCTATTTTTCAAACGAGTTGTTCTTGGATAACATCTAGTCGACTGGCATGGTGGAAACTTTACTAAAGTGGAGTGGCTTTTTTAAAATCAGTTTAATAGCAAAAGTTAAGTCTACGCGATTCCTTTATATTACTTAAGTAGAATTTATAGACCGATATGGAATATTTTAATCGGGCGAAGAGTATACATTTCTAGGAAAATTAAAAAATTATATGTTTTTGTATAACACCCAAGAAAATACCGTGACCCGGCGTGGGACTTTATTACCCACAGGTTGAATGAAAAAAACACTAAAAGGCTGCTACTAATATAAAGTCAAATCCCATACTAAATTGTTTGTTGTAAGCTTTATGGATTTACAAGAACATTTTTTTTTTCTTTTTCCATCCTCTTATTTCTGCTAATATCGGAAAATTTTAACGTAAGAAATTTTAGAATAACTTTAAGACGAAAATAATATAATTCACTAATGTGTTCTAGTTTGTACAGTATTTGTTTTATAATTGTTATATTAATGTTGAAATTATCTAAATTAAATTATAAAGTTATGTTGATGTCATAAAACGTATCGAGTGTGCCTTGCATTTTCACATTCTACGTATTTTAGTTCAATAGACTACGAATTCAAGCTTTTACATATCTATGCTTTTATTTATTTCTAAACAACCTCGGATTGCCCGCAAAGTAAAAACTATTAGCCTCCGCAGTTAATTCCCTTGAGTGCTCCGTTGAAACAGCAGTATTTTACGGTTATTAACAATACAAACGCAATTACTTGTTTCGCCTTTGAACAAACTAAAAAGGACAATACAAATGTAAAGCTAAGAAAACCGACACGTACAAGTAGTAACATAGAACTGTGTTTTTATAAGAGCTATAGTTATACCTATTTATTCCGTTTATCTGGCATAACTATACAATAAAAATCATTCAGTACGACGCCACATATCTACATAAATTTTCAAGATAAAGATAGATCATAGGCAGTGTTTTACAATAGTCCGCAATTTCTTCTGTACATGTTACTTACAGATAGCGCCCGCGCTTGTCCCTTTGTGTTTGACAACCCTTACTTAGATTATCCACGACGATAACTACGTATGTCAAATTCGCGATGTTCGAGTTAAGGGCACTATAGAAAACGTCAATTTTTTCTTCTAATAGCAGATTTCTTAATGGGAAATCAATGAACACTTTTCAAGGCTCGGCGTTAAAATGCAGAGATACGTTTTCTTCCGAGTTAAGTTTCTAGTCACAATAATGTATAAAAATACATATAAATGTATCTTTCTATAATTTATTGTTATTCTCTGCTAACCAAAGCTCTCATTCATCAAACCAGTCATTTCTCTCTATAGATTTGTGGCTTAACCAAGTCATAAGCTTCTATGCTGTAAACCACTCTAAACAATCAAACGTGAGACCTAGTACTCTTTGACAGGTAATAATGACACCGACGAAATTATAAATTGAATCATTAATCATGTCTTATACAAATACAGAAATAAATTGTATGAACCAAAAACTGAATTTAAATAGAAATTAAACACAACAGTTATAAGTTTTATTTGCCAGTTCATTGCGTACGAGAAATGAGAGAGATATCAGTGGTATATAACTTCCGGCAATAGATTGCTTTTTATGTCCAATAAAAACATTGTTATATATATTTTAATATCATTAATGTACTGAAGAATTTGTTGCCCGCAGAAACTCGAAAAATACTTGGGTTTGTGTTGAACCGATTTTTTTTCTATCTGCATTAATTTGTGGCTCGCAATTCTTTATACTTTTCAATTCTTTATTCAAAGTATTTCACACTGCACTAACAAAAATGAGTTACTTACACTTCACAAAAGAAGAATTTATTGATTTGTTATTTAATCTGCTGAATTTGTTTGCCTCCAACAATAACTGAAACCAACCCAATTGGAATGTAAAGCATTATTGGTTATTCCACGAAAAAATGTCTAATATTATGTTTACTAAAGCTCTTGACTGGCTTCTTGGTCTATTGGGTAGCGAATCAAAGTGCTAAATCGGAGGTCATTGGTTCGTTTCCCACCCAAGCGAATATTTGCAAGACGCGCATATTCGTTTGTTTTGTACATTTTAACAAACAAAAGAAGGTACTTCTACATATATTAATATGATACTAAAGTGTAGCCTGCGGAATGCAAATAATTCATCAAGTAAAAGCGATTGGTAGTTTTGTATTTATATATGCTCACAATATTCATATAGATTTACATGACGCAAACGAAACGGACAGGTATACAAATTAATTACCTTTAACTGATGTCCAGTATGTCCACTTTTCAGTACATGCAGGGATAGCCTAGTGATTTGAATTTCAGTCTCCCACTCCTGTCCTTACTCAAATCTTAGCATGCGCCTTTGACTTATTAGTTGCTTTTTATACTGATAATTCATATAAGATTTTGTCATAAATACATATTATGATATATAGAAAAAGAGACAATTTTGTTTACATAATAGGTACTTCATTTAAATAATGGACATCGGTTATTTACATACTGTTCTTTTACATACATCGTTCTTAACATGCACATATAATATGTTTAGTTCAGTCAGTCCTTGAAAATATTCTAAGAGGACCCCTTTGAATCCAACGCCATGTTCACTTACGGTGCGTGCGTGATTTACGATGCGTTGTCCGAATTAAATCAAAAGAAAACAAGAACCTTCCTCATTCTCAGCGCCATGGTATTCTTTATAAAATGTGCTCAATGTAACCCGTAACTCTTTTCACTAATCATTTATCAAGTCACAACTAAAAACGTAACGTAACGTTGCATCACCCAAATAATAAATATAACCTTTTTTGAACCAAATTATTTATAAACGGCGGATATTGCTATAACTTATTCATATTTGTAAGCTTTACACAGCCCGTTCTTCAAAACTTTGATATATATTGTAACAATAGCATATATAAAAAATCCCCAAACGCGAACACACCCATATTTACATATATATTGTTAACAACCAATGTTTATTGGTAGCACAAATGGTTGTATAATTCAAAGCTGTTTTGTCAAGTACCTATATAGGTATAACAGAAATCAATCAATTATGACACAATGAATGTGAGCTAATTGACTATATAATGTGAAGGTACTGTAATGACATAAATTTCAATTTATTCAACGTCATTTATGAAATGAAATACGAAAAGTGACTTACGTTCTAATATTTAGCTAGAATAAAATTGGAATTCATGTCCTCAATTTCGCATTAACAAATAAATCAATTTAATGTGATTCAAGGAGATTTAGACACGCTATATTGGGCGGCCTATGATGAATCGCTGCAATATTTCACGAGGTGGCGACGTACACAATATTTCCCTTTTTATTAAACTTGGACAAATAAATATTTAAAGGTATAATATGCAGATGAGCAAGTTTCAAACATAAAAAGACTCAAGTGGCACTAATAACCTTCTGTTTTATCGAAAATACTGTAACACTGTAACATTAACGTCATAAAAATACATACCCGTTAGGGACCTTGCATGATGTTATGAATGTATGTAGGTATGAATGCAATTAAATATAATTTCAGTATAAATGGCGGACTTTTTTATTTCATTACCTTACAATTGCCATTTGACATTGAAAAAATTAAAAAATTGTATGTATTTCAATAGGGTTAGAATCAATATAATTATAATAAAAAGTAATAAACAGTGGAAGCTTCATGCTTATGAATTTTTTTTTTCTATCCAAACAGATGTGCTACGTATTTAGATAAGGACTGTTAGGAATTAATATTAAAATATAATTATGCAACTTTCTTCTCACTGAAAAAACTTTATTCACAAAGATTAATTTTGTTCTCAAAATAATCTCAAGAAATACTTAAATGTGTCTAGAAAGTTTTTTACACGCTCTTTATTGCGGAGGTGGAAAAGCGCTCAGATTGTTTAGGTATATCACCCGAACAATATTTTGAGAAAATGTTAAAAGTATTATATCGTCTTAGCCAATTAGATTCTCTTTATCGTATACTCGTATAACATATCTATATTAAACTTATCATTTCACTAAGATGCGTCATCCTTCATTAAGTATTATATCTTTATATAAGAATATAGTTACGTCATATATAAGAAAATATTCTTAATACCATTACAATCTTAACTGTATGTTTTCAAAGTAGGTGCAAAAGTCGTAAACCGATATTTCATTTCCAAATTATTTCATTTCAAGAAGGTGCCCACAAGCACCTCTTCATTAACAGTTTTACAGTACGGCTGGTCTTTGGATAGCTGGCCGCTAGCAGCAAACCCCGTTTTCTTTTATAGCAAACACTTTAAGCTGTTGATATAAGTTGATATTATTAGGTAACAGTAGTCAAACTTCGTCGGGGCTTCGATCGGTTGCGAACTTCCGACCGTACAGTTTGCCAATGAGCCATATCCAGAGATAAAATAAACATTACATTTCAACATGCTCATAATTTATAGATACTAGTATATCAAATATAGTCAATATAGTTATACCTACATTTACTACACTTGACATGATTTGGAACGCTTTGTATAATCATTTTTGAAAAATATAAAATATTTCATTCACTATCTTTCTTCGTATACATACTATACATACATACTTCGTATATGTATGTATAAGATTTATACATTTACGATAAGCCCCGGTGACAAGGTGCTGGTTTCTAGAAAATTTATTATCATGATGAACCCTTTTACCATTCCACTGTCGGTGACGGGTCTCCTCTCAAAATCAGAAAGATTAACGTCATAAAAAATTTCATACAATCCCGCCCATCTACGGACCGGTACAATTCACGTCTGAAAATACATGACATTGGAAGGATCTAGGGCGTGTAGGTTCAATTGCGAAGTTTTCCTCTACTATTATAGCGATTTATATTTAAAGCAATCAAGCAGTAAAAGTCTTGCGATTTGCACATTAGTGTTCACGTCCGTATCTCTCTGTACGACCTCAACCTACACAAAATAAGGTTCTTTTTTACAATTACGTAATAACCTCGTATGCAAACTGAAGTAATAATACTAACAGTCCTGTACTCCTATTTTTAATTTTATTATTACAAAATACCTTAACTACTTTAAGAACCCGTCTACCTTAACTACCTTAAGCATTAATTGAACCAAATGACAATAACAGTCCAACTCCTACAGTTCTGTTGAATGCCGGTAGCAAACGTCTGGGGCGACGACGGCCACTTGTGACTGATGTGATGCCAGGCCTGCAATTAGACCCTACATAAAGATATGATATATAGGTGCATATTTATTGATTATTTATTATTATTATTATACGCTAGCAGGGTAGACACATAGCACTAAGTGCCAAATATCCTTATCCTGTATATCCTATTCCTATCCTATCCTATCCTATATAAAGAGAGTAGTGATAAATACCGAATTAAATAAAACAGATTCTGTCACAGGTATGTAGTGTTACGGTATCGACGCGTCTCAAAATCATTATGAATGTTTGAACGGTGTATCCTCGTCCAGAAAGCTAAGGGGTAAAACCTACATTGTACACATAAATTTCTTTTTCTCAACACTGTTATGACGAACATCATTATTACTACTACATCTGTACCTTCTCATAAACAAATATTGAAAAACGTAGCGAAATAATGCTTTACCAACCCTGCAATACACTAATCTAGTAACTGTACGACGTAACGACTGTAGTCTATAAAACTTCATTCCATAATATTTGATGATTGATTCGGTAGCATGAAATAAGGTTATCAATATTTTAATGAACCCAGACGGGTAGGACTCGATATTGGACACGAGATAATCGTCGCAAATCTACACCTTCTGTGCAACTTAATGTGTCTTTACGTTTTCCTTCATAAAATACTTGTCAATACCCTCAACATCTGAAGAAACGCAGATCTTATTTCTACACCAAGTTCCAGCAGTCATACCTATGCATACAGATACCTATGCTTCTGTGAGCAAATATTTGCTACCACTACTACGTCACGTTACATTTAAGGAAAATGAAAGAAACAAATTATTTTTTCCACACGCTATGAAGTTTAATAATAGCACAATCGTTGCACGAGTCGTCGTGTGTCGACAATCCCTAGAGATATCTCTTAGTTTTTACCGCTTGCATTAAAATGTATGCCATTGTAGTTTACTTTGATGACCAAGTTATAAACATAAATATGCAGCGCACATATTACGAACTTTATGCATAAAAATAAAACTTATTACATAAAATACATTTGTGTGGATAGCGTCGCCATATATTTTTAATCCTCGCTACGTGATTTGGAAGAACAGAATCACACTTGGCAGTCCGTGATCCTTGCTATCTGGAACTGTACATAAAGGTCAAATATAAAACTGGTCAGATGACTTGGATGATGATACCTTTGCACTACTGCAAGCACTTCCCTTCCCACAAACAAATAATGTTGTTAATACCAGCATGCATGACGAATATCCATAGGTAATCGTCACCATAATATTCAAGTAATCCTACATAAAATGTGGGTCAATACCCTCATCGAAGTTACCTTGGTACGTACAGAGCCAGATCAGTGGTTGCTATTTGCGCTCTCAAAAAAGAACACCACGAAACCTTAAGAAAAGTACAAAAGCATGCACATGGCGCCGATACACAACCGCCGTAGAATTCCAGAGAGAATTTCTGTGGTAATCTTTCCGCTGAAACTCCGGCATAAAATAGGCACCAATATATACCTACATATTATCTATGGTATGCAAGCGTATAAAAATGTCAACTGTTGATTTTAGGTAGTAATGTCACGTGTGTTTATAAATTATGTAAGAATTTAATATCATAATTATGGCGGAATTCTTTTGGGGTATCGCTCAACACGTCAATGATCCATCAAGCGACCTAATCAGTATTTTGCGGGGACATTTTTTTAGTAGAGCAAATAGCAATAGGACAGCAAAGAAGATAACAGCAACTGAAGTAGAGGGGGATAAACTAGCGTTTGCTACGATCATCAACGCAAATGGCGCGTTACACAACACCGACGACGAGTCCAAAACAGTTTCTTGCAGTAAAACTCTAGTGGACAGTAGGAAGAACCGATCAACGTATACACAAGTGGATAAAGTACAACCACAATACCGACAAGTGAATATTCAGTGCCATCGTCCTCGCAGCGTACTAGCATGTAAATCAACAAGTGTTCATCAACTAGTACAATCGGATCACGCTACCAGTACTAATACCAAAGTGTTGTTGAAAGATACCGAAACCAATCCGACAACGATAAGAGTTTGCCGGGAACACCGTCGGGTGTTTAAAGTTCTTAAGCATTGGTCATCAAGTAAGTTTGGTGCAAAGAAAAGAGACGAAAACGCATTGGATCGCGCAAAGAACATAATGTATAGCGTGCTAAAATATTTTAAGTTAGACAAAATTGAAAATCTGCCAGAATACTATGGTCCCGATGAAATATTTATGTTGTATGGCTGTACTAGCATTGAAAATTCCTATGAAAATGGAACATGTGAATGCAGTGACAAAAAAATGTGTGCAGTATTAACAGGTATTTTATAGTGAATTCATCATATCATGAGTTATAAAATATAAAATTAATAAAAGCAATATAATTAGCAATATCAGTTTATCTTCTTCAGCAAAAACTTCTTGGAGTGATATAAATAAAAGGCATATTAAGGGGCCCAGATTTGCAACGTCCTAGACAAACGTGTATGATACATGTCTGTATTTCAATAACGCATGTGCCACAACACGTGTTTTCGAATACAATGAGAATGCATTTGGGAGCATCGGAACTGTTAGATAACAATCGATGAGAACGATCACAATAATGATAAATCGTAGGTACAAGTACGAAGAAAGAAGACGAACTTTTTGAATGAGACAGCTCACAAACGCAAACTTTAGTTTAAATAAGGGACTTAAATAAACTTTTCGTTTATATTCAGCTCGAGTCTAAGCAATGTAATACTTCCTTAAACAGATAATGCTTTCTCTTTTGAACTCGCTATCCCCGTTGTTTAAGTTCAGCAATTCGCTACATTAAGCCAGTTGGCTATAAAAGTCAATCATAATTTATGCGTTTATGTCTCTGAGCTTATAAAACAATCCACTAAATTATTACTAACTTATCATTATCACTCTTTTTATAACGGCCTGAGTATAATTGACCAAACGTCCTGGTTTTAGCGCTCTTTAATGCCTTTAGAGCGCATGTTTAACAGAAGCAAACCCATAAACAGACTTCGATAAATAATAAATTCTTATAATGTACAAAAATTATAAATTTAGGTGTGTTTTAACATTACATAAATATATAAATAACAATTTAAAAGTTTAGAATATCTACGTTTCTGAGTAACGGTGTCGCTCCGAGTCTACGGGTAATTTTAGGATGACCGCACGCGTGTGTCGCATACGTCCTGTCGGCCCGGTCACGCGTAACAAACTTTTTATATAACCTCTTCACATACGCTCATAATATTATATAACAAACTTGGCCTTTTACATTACAACGAACTTCTGTTAAATGCAGAAAAATAGCAACTTCAAAATTAATACATAGATCTTTACCTTTTCGATAGAAAATTCCTTCTACTTCAGTTTTATTTAAACGGACATGTTGCAAGTCTCAACTAATACAGGAATCCTACTACATATTCCACATTACGAGCCAATTGAAGAACGGGAATTCTCTTAATTAAATGCCATACGAGGTTTGTGCCCGTACAACATATTCCGGCACCTAATATTGAAGCACTTCACATTTATTATTATTACTGTTATTATTCTACGTATGAAGCGCCTTCCCTGTCCACTGTAAAAGAGTTCTGAGATATTTTCCACCATAAGTGACTCACGTATGATTCAAATAGCATAGCATTTAACCAGACAAAATAAGCATGATTTAAAGTCGGTAGTCATATTATACATTTGTACTTAGGTATATGTATTTGTACATGTGCTCTAAAGTTCTTTTTTCCACCCTTTGTATTGGTATACTGCGAGACCGGGTCTCCTCTCATAGTGAGAGGTATTTAGACCATAGTCTACCACGCTGGCCAAGTGCGGATTCGTAGATTCACACACCTCAGAAAATATTATACACTTTGTAATATCTGTAAGGTGTGCAGGTTTCTCACGATGTTTTCCTTCATCGTTATAGTAAGTGATATTAAATTGTTTTAGTCATAAAAAGTACGTAACAAGTCAAAGGTGCGTGCCAGGATCGAACCCAGAACTCGGAGTGAAGGGCTGATTTCAAACTACTAGGCTATAACTGTTATAATACTGAAGAAATAATCTTTAGTTTAGTAGTTACAACTTATTTTATGTACCTAAATCAATCTAATATAGCATTTTGTATTTCTATTTGTCCAGTCGGTTATTCTGAACTGAGCCTACGGTATAGACTATGGCCTGAATGAATGCCTTCCCATAAAGATATCAGGATGCTATAATTATTATAACACCCATTTCTATAAACATTATATTTACTTAGAGTTTATGACATAAAAGTTACTTCTAATTATTACAAAAAGAAATACGGTTCGCTATATGGATATATTACATTGTTTACTCGTATTATATACTTCACATCTGATTAGAAACATGCAAAACTTAAGACAACACATTTATTTTCTACAGGTTAGATTGACATTACAACCCTCTACAACTCAGAAAATATACGAAATTCAATTGCTGTCAAATTGAATGTTAAAATTACAATTTGCACGGTCAAGTTGAATTTAAATGTCGCGATTTACACCAATTTAAATTTAAACGAATGTATCTCCGCTGAGAAAAACATTTTCTCGTTTCTGAAATTTTTCATAACCGTATTAAATTGTTTAATAAAAAAATAAATCTCAATATCTCAGTTGTGAACCAGGATTGAATCGGTTTCGTTAGCAAGTATACAAACGTCTCAACTTATAATAGATACCCAATTTCGACATTCAAATATCGGCCCAGCTGTGAATCGATCCAGCAATCTTTTGCACATCAACCACCATGCCAAGCAAGCCGTATTATTTTTGTCATTGTCTTCTACTGAACAACTTTTGCATACAATCGATACAATAAAAGGTGCATAAAAAAAGAAACATTTTATTTATCGTATAACTTATGAATATAATTTCCCGGCAATCCTTTCAGTATTAAAACATATCATATAAAGCAATCCATAAATACTTCAAATAGTAGATCATCCGAAAATAGATCATGATTCGCACAGCAGTAAGTAGCCCGCAGCAAGCACTAAGTGAGTGCTCTTGATTGAAGTAAGTACTCGTAATAGAGAAACTAAAGGAACATTGCTAGCACATGTTGATGTGGCAACTCGAAGCTCTTCAAGACTTATATAGATATACTCTCCGTGATAACACTGTATAATCTCCGCACTTCAGAGTAAGCTAATATAAAGTATAATGGCAAAAAACGTTTACAGGATAAATTGCAGTGGAGAGGTGCCGAAAGGCAATTTTGACCTTATTCGTCGGACTCAGTCCTCGATGCCATAGATTCCCATTACGTCATGACTAGTAAGTCTTCAAAATCTTGTAACAAAATCATTGTTTCTACAACTGCAGCAAATCATATTTTCTTTGTCTTACAAACCGATACTATATTCTAAAGAGTGGTTAGTGGCACTTTGCGCGGAATGTAGGCGTGCGATTTAAAAGTTTAAAAAAAAACTTGTCGAATGAAGAAAACAGCTGGCCTTCAGTCCGTAATTTTACCAAACGGTACGACAAAAACATTACAGTAGTATATTTCAGATGTCCTTTCAATATAAGGTGAGGATATGGTCCACTAACGAGACGTAAATAGGAACGTATGTGTAGATGTTTTATAAATGTATTTGTTTCAAATGTAGTACCATGTTTTGTACCAAACCTATAACATACAGTGGCCGCAACGTAATCCCATCGCTCTCAACGTCCTCTGTCGCTTGTCCAATACAGATTGGTGAGAACTACAATAGACAATGTTAATATCTAAAGCTGGGATTTTGTAAACACTGTATATAAGTTTAAGCTTCAGCTTAATGAGACTACAAATAGAAGAGGAAACAATAACATAAAAGGAAGCAAACGTTGCCTTTTGCCCTTTCTCGTACGTTTAGGTGTTGAAAAGTAAACACCAGTAAAATAAACATGATATGAGCCTTCGAGCGTACACTACTCATGGTACAGGGACCTCGACTCAGCCAAAATATTTACCCATGTGTAGGAATTCCAATAAGAAAATAAATACCTACTACTATAGTCTATATTTTGACTTTATTACAAATAGAAGAGATTAGCGATTTATCTTTGCGGTATAATAAAATACTGTGTATACTTGAAAATTAATTGCATCCGGTTTCAGTTAAGATCGGCGTTGCGATTGCCTGAAAATGTTTATAAAGTCATGGTATTAATTTTATGGCGAGTACCCAGGGCACAACCTACATTAACAGTGAAGACAAAGCTATCATTCAGATATGAGCCGCATTAGGCGAACCTGAACAATTTCCAACTCGATCAAAGAAAGGAACTGACAGTTAGACCGGAATGGTCGCTATTGGCACCAATGAGTCATCAAGTAAATAACAACAGAATTTCTTTCGATTTCTTTCTTTAGATAATAGTTATGATTGTCCTAACTTATTTGTTCTGTGTCTGGATGTAATAAAAATATCTATATAACTAATATATCGTATGTATAGAATATATACGTATTTTTTCAGATGTCCGGTTACCATAACACAGGAATTAAATTGCCCAATTTGGAATCAGACAACCGTGTATAGGTATTGTCCCCAGTTATCATAATTATTATCAATATATTATTCACAGTACTAAAAGGGTTGTAAATCGAAAACATCATCAGTATTAATATCGGGCTGTCGGTGAATGTTCCACGCACTTTTCTAAAAACGTTTCTAATTCTTAGAAAACCGGCCAAGTGCGAGTCGGACTCACGCACCGAGGGTTCCGTACAAAACTGTAGGTATATATTCGTAAAGGTATTATAGACTTGAGTATTTAATATGATTTTCAATTTAATACCTCTACGCGTTCATGAGGAAAGGGATAGTAACTTTAAAATTATTAAAATTATTTTTATTATAATGTAACAAAAAATTTACAGTTTTCGCAATTTTTCCTTTATCTGTAGGATAAGACGTTGCTTCGTACTAAATTTCAAGATTCTGAGTTCACGGGAATTACCCTGTAGGTTTTGATTCCCTTACGAGTGTCGAAAATTTGCGGCATAAACGGCTGTATCTTTTAACTGCGTTGGCTCAGAAGTTTGATTTTTTCGCAACTGCAAGGGACCGTAGACTTGAGTATTTGATATAAATTTCAGCTTAATACCTATACTAGTTCCGGAGAAAAAGGGTCTTGACAGACGGACGGACGGAGAACAAAGTGATCCTATAATAGTTCCGTTTATTCCTTTCAAAGTACGGAAACCTAGAAAAGCGTACATTAAGCAATTTTGCAACGATTCCGTGCTGTTACGTGATAAAGTTAAGTCTAGCTAAGTTGCAAAAAGGTATCCAGGGTCAACACTGGGAACGTTATAACGCAAAAGTTACAAATAAGTAGATTCAAATCCTACCAACGAACAATTCTTTTTTAATAGCAATATTGACGATAATTACAAATTCCCCGAATTTTTACCAATATAATTAACCCATCAGAAGAAGTGGTCCAACAATAGGAACTAAGATATCTGTTGTTTGTCTTAATTTCTTCAAAACGCATGAACCAGTATAAATACTGCATGAGCGAATCATATATCTTCCCACACGAGCACTGCCACAACAGCAGATAGTATAATTGTGTTCACTAGATTTATGGGCAATACAAAAATCCGGTCTGCTCCCAGAATTACTCTCACCCGCTTATTTTAGAAACGATGCTCTTATAACCTTGAGCGCTCGAATAGTTTCATGTAAATACAATATAATTTCGATATGCTAATAATAACATGTTGGATATAAAAATAATGAAGTATATGCTAGAGAGAATGACCAGATAAACTTTTCGTCATCCAAGTATTCATCGTCAAAATTAACTCGATTCAATTATTATTATATTATTATTATTAAGAGGAAGGTGACTGAATACCCAGAAATCAACGCGCAACCAGAAGCACTGAAACTACAAACCTGAAATTGAAAGCCGCGGGTAAAAGCTATGAAATACATATGCATCACATTAACAGTTACGTAATAGCTATATCGCATAAAAGCGTGAATTAGGCCGATAAAACTATTTAGATGTTAAATATCCAATACCTAAACTGTTGTTGAGCTTTTGTATATAAAGCTTTATATAATTCATTAGGGCTACAAAGCCCGTAAATCATCTACGCTTTCCATCGCGCGCGATCATGGCCAAACGCTATCCAATAAGAAAATAGGAAATAAACTACAAGTTGTTATGTAGCTTCCGACACTGTTTTGATCTGACATACCTGTGAAAAAGCGCGTCTAATAATATGCTTATCTCATCCACTAGTGTGTACAACATTTACAGAACTGTTCTAAACAATTCTCTGATGAAGCTCGATACAACAGAATAAAAACAAACAAATGTAAGCGAGAATATATCTAAGAAGGCACATTTTCCACGCATGTGTTGATATACAACGATAATGTAGAAACGGTATTGTTTGTCAATCGAATAAGCGACACTCTGACAAAATATGTTTATTGTTATTGCCACAGAAACGACGTCAAATAGAAATAAAAAAGAAACATTTATAGATACAATATTACAACAAAAATAATAACTATCTTGTCTTATACGAAACGGCAAATATTGATAAAAGACCATAAGATTCTTACGGATGGAATATTAATGTCACTACACAATTTGTTAAAGGTTTACAATTACAATTCCAATACTATTTTAAATATATTGTCTGCATTTGGGTAAGGAACGTTTAAGTTTATGTTAGGTGATCTCTTCTACAAATCACTCAAGGCAATGTATCATCCAAAAAACAGTTGAATTATGTATTACAGCTTCGTTTTTAAATCACCTTTTTAACAGTACCTACTCAATACTTTCGGGACGCTTATTAAACTGCCAAACTGTAGAGTATGACCCCAACTGCCTTTATTATGGTGCGTGTTCTAGTGAACGGTTCGATTTTAGTCAAAGAGCACCACGGCAGATTCCTACTGCATGCACTTTGTGCTTAATGAGAGTCTCAAGTTATTACTAATATAAACTACTATCTGAAAGAAAAGAAAGAATTATTATTACTAGTGGTCGCCAAGCGGTCGAAAATCGACCGTCATTCTTTAAATCAATTATAAAATTTTAACGCATATAGTTTT
>DWUN01000776.1:0-19961 GCA_018249975.1 Passova gellias
AAGCGAATGAAAATCTATACTAAAATATAAAGCTGAAGAGTTTGTTTGATTGTTTGAACGCGCTAATCTCAGGAAATATTGGTCCAATTTGAAATATTCTTGCAGTGTTAGATAGCTCATTTATCGAGAAAGGCCTTAGGCTATATAACATCACGCTAAGATGAATAGGAGAGGAGCAGCATCAAAAAATAATTTACATGACAGAACAACGTTTGCCAGGTCAGCTAGTATAATGTAATGTTAGCGGGTACTTATCAGAGGCGCTGCGAGACTCGGATAGATGTAACACTAGTTATCCGAATCGTTGTCCGTACAACAATAGCGAGCCTCCGAAACACAATCGCCATTGTTGTTACATAATAACATAAAAACGGATGCGTTGCCGAGATTAATATCGACCACTTGTAGACGAGGTCGGCTGAAACGTTGATAGGTAAAACGCTGACACGACTTGAATTTGAATAAAGCAAATTAAGCGCTAGCGCAATTAGCTGCTGCAAATATATATTCCAACTGGCTGTCCCGACTTCGTCCGCGTCATCCCTACTATCCATACTAATATTATAAATGTGAATGTAAGTTTGTTTGTTACGCTTTCAAGCGAAAACTACTTAACCGATCATCACAAAACTTTGTACACATATTCTTAGAGGTATTAGGAATAACATAAGAATTTTTTTAAGAAAAAAAAATTACGAAAGACAAATAAGTAGGGATACAATAACTGTTTCGTTAAATTCAAACGTTGGCGAAGTTCTGGGCACAACTGTAATACTTTTATATGATTCTAAAAGAAGCTTAGTTTACTCTTAATAACATCAGCTATCTGCCAGTGAAAGTCCCGTCAAAATCGGTCCAGCCGTTTCAGAGATTAGCCAGAACAAACAGACAGGCTGACAAAAATTGAAAAAAATGTTATTTTGGTATATATACTGTGTGTACATACATATGCACTTGGAAAAAAACATTTTTTTAAATATTACAAGCATACACTCCAATTTTATTTAGGTACTTACATAGATTGTTCAGTATGTTAAGATTTTTATCTTCCAACCACATTGATCTACTGCAGGGCACAGGTCTCCTCTCATAATCAGAGTGTTTAGGCTAGTCTACCATGCTGGCCAAGTGCAGATTGGCAGACTTCACACACCTCGGAAACATTATATATTTTTATGACATCTCTAAAGTGTACAGATTGTCTCACCGTGTTTTCCTTGACCTTTATTATAGAGTTATATTTAAATTGCAAGTTATAAAATCCACGTAACAAGACAGAGGTGCGTGTTTGGATTTGGACCCATAATGAAAGGCTGAATTTCAATTCAGTCTGAATATGCAACACTTTCTTGAACACATGCATAGGGTGGATGACCAGATACCAGTGCACTCAAGTGCATTGTTAAATTTATTGATGCATAACTAATATATGGACCGTAACCAGCAATGGGACAAAAACTATTGTAGCCAAGAGCAATAAAACCAAATAAATTACCATTAATCAATAAGTTTATCGATAATTGATTGACCTGTTGGTCCGGCGGTTAGTGAACCTATTGACTTTCGTTTGGTGTGTTTGATTCCGAGCCAGGACAAATATTTGGGTTATAAACCTTGTTTTATATTGGTTTTGTTTATGGGTGTAAAAAAAATTATAATTTAGACATTTAAAGTGTAGTTTATCAGCTACTTAGTTGTAAGCTCTTCCGAATTTGGCATATAATAGTCAGTTAATTCAATGAAATATTAAGTACTTATATAAAATATATATGGGAACTTATAAGAAATGTCCTACTCATTTTGCAACAATTAAACATTTAACAATGGTAAAAATAGGGTTGTTATAACATCTGTGATCAAAACATTTCATTTGCCTTGAATTAGAGGAAAAATATAGTATCTAGTATATCAGTGTGATTATAAAGAGAGAAATGTTTGTGTTATGTTTAAGCTATTTTTTTCAACATTTCTTATTATTTAATCTTCGAATTAAGTATGAATGTGATTTAAGTAAGTTTACACATATCTTGTAGACTGTATGAAGATATCTAAGTATGACTGCTACCTAATGTTTGATATAATAATGATCTCCAATTAATGAAAAATACAAAATAGAAAAGTTTTCTATATTCCAATGACTTTTAATAATGTCATGTGCAATTTGTTTCGATTAAAGCGCCTCAAGCTTTCATTCCGTTAGTTATATCGATAGAGTTTTTCGAATAATATCTATGTAATAGATTAAAATTACTTACTAAGTTTCTGATAAGAGCGGCGAGTAATTGTAGTTGAATTTCTGTCCATTTCCCATTTCGAAGCATAGCACATGACTTCAATTATTATAGAAAAACACTGTTTACTGTATTATATCATTACATAAAATATTATATGTACCTGTTAACTCATATTTACTTTAAGATTTTATTTACATTATTTATTACAATGACATTATGAACCTGTCATAGCATTTTTTGTTTGTAAACAAAACAGATAAAACAAGAGGAAGCGTTTGTGGATGCTGCAAAAATATAAGAAAAAGCGCCATCTGTTTTGTAACTAGTATCGTATGAAATTTGGTTACGTAGTAATGGCGCTGCAATAGCTATGGATATTATAATTTATTAGTAGCATACTTAGAACAATATTTACGTGAATTATTTTTTCTCTCTTATGGAAACAAGGCAATAAATTCATTAAATGACTCATCATAAAATTAATAACACTTTTCGCTTAGCTTCATCCGGTTATTTTATTGTAAAAAATGGCTTATAAGAGTTTTTATAGAAAAAGCAGAAAGGAAATATTTAAAAAATAAGCTTGAATTGGTATCTAGAATTATATTTAATGATATCTTAATTAATTAGGGCACAGAATAGGAAAATAATCCAAGAGTAGTGATGTCCCCGCTAACTTTGACTTAAATATACGCTAAAGCTTAGCTTAAAATAAATGCTAAAGCGCTGAGCTATCTTATTTGCCAATAATAATGTAGATACTTTTAATACAAATACTAAACACAATAATTAAGTAGATCAATATTAAAAACCACAGTGGAATGAATGCAAATATTTGTAACAAATTCAATTAACTCTACTTTTATATCACGCATAGTTTTATAGACAAAATTAAAGAAATAAATCTATCAATGGAAAACTACGGCTGTAGATTTACTCTAAGCTTTCGGTTCTATATTTGGGAAGGCCTCCCATGTCCTTGTCAACGTAGCTTGGCAAGTTGGCAGTTGGTTCGAAGTATGCCAAACTTTGCAGAACTTAAAGCGAATTCAACGGAAGCTTGTTCGGCATTTCCGTGAGCACCGTTAATTTATTACGGTTGGGGAGATGTTGATAACGATAGGGTGACTTCGTAACGTAATGATAGCGACAACTGTCTGAGCGTCGCTAATGAATGTCGAACTGTGCAAGCGGTATATAGGTATTTACCGCACATAGCTTACATATTTGTCATAATATCTTATTATTGTAAGCTCAATTACCTATTCAATCGCATAAGTGTAAGATGTAGGATAGAATTAGTTAAAAAATGTCGGATAATTGGTATTTCCTTTCCTTGAATCTCTTTATTGGTTACTGCACCGGACACAGCTGTCCATAGTTAGAGGGTTATAAGGGTATTATTAACCGCGCTGCCAGCTACGATTGCAAGATGTCACAGAACTCAGGAAACATTAAGTAAATACATTATAACAGACACTACGGCGTGTGGATTTCGTCTCGTTGGTTTTTTCTTTATCGGTATAGCAAGTGATATTTAAATACACATTAGATATTGCCACAATGAATGTATGATGATATTACATAAATATAAAAATTGCCAAAACGGTTCCAAGGACCGCTGTTTGCTTGGTCGGCCTCTTAGTGAGAATAGTAAAGATGTCGTGTATTGTCTCTGCTTGCCTAATAACCATTGTCAGTACTTTGTAGCACGGCTTGTACCGAACTCTCATAAATCTTGCTAAACGATCCAATAAACAGAGATAGGTATTAGATACTTAATTATTTCCATAACGGGAATTCGGCTACGCAACAATGTTTGTGTTCTTAACAGAATTTTCGTGGGAATGCTTTTTCTAATTTACATAGAACAAAGACATATTGCCATACTTCACGTCCGTGCTTCATTGAGCTTTGGTAATGAGGTTCTCGGATGTTTCTAAAGCACTTTTACACCTTAAGACGTTGTTATTTTTTTTGGTAACAAAAATCACATTATTAATAAACACACAAGCGAACGTCCAACCCAAATATACTGTTTAACTGAAGAATTTGTAAAGCAGATATGAATATGCTGTCAAACGAATATTGTGAGATTTAGGAGCCTTAAATGTACTCTTATATTATTAAACGTCACACCGAAAAAATAAAAGGAAATGGACGAAAATGAAATATCTGAATCGGAAGGAGATTTGAATCGTAAGTTAGCTTGTGAATCCCGAACAAATGCCAACAACAGTAATTCTTAATGCCTTATTGAACTTCATACTTATATTTTATTGGAGCGGAGAAAATTAAGAAATATGTATATATTTTCGGACCTTCTGAAAGTCTTCCTAGTAATGTAGAATTCGGGGCCAGCCAGCGATTCAGCGAAGAACGACGTAAGCACCAGAAAATATAGGATGGAACATATGTCTGATCTGGAGCGAGCCAACACAGGGCAAAGCTTCAGAAAGACACCGGCGTTCCTTTGGAAATCCTGGAGTATTTCCACTAACGCTAAGTGAGATCACCGAGGAAGATTTTAATAAGTAATAACCCCTGTAGTCCAGTATAGTACCTTTTAAAGGTTTCCGCTCTGTTACCAAAGAAAAAAAAGAAATGGTCAAGACTACATGTCAAGTTTCTAAAGTTAAGATTATATTTTTATACATAAATCAAATTGCTTATTCTAAGTCCATTTATATTAGTTTAAATAATAAGGTTATTATACAAATTGAGCGCCAGCTTTCGCTCATTTACATAAAAATATATTCTCAGGTTTCCAATGCGGTTTAATGTCAATCAAAGTGACTTTATCAGCGACTCGGAGACGTTACAAAGTAACTAAAGCGCGTGAGATTGTATCCATTTCGCACTTTAAGGTGAAATTCAACATGATTATTAGACAGATACTAAGTGGTGTTGGAGATGTAATAAATAGTAGGAAAAGAAATTTATTTCGTCTCGAGATCAAAATCCAACAAAACATCACCAACAAGAAACGAAAAAAAAAATAGTCGAAAACTTATTAAATTAATTTTGATACGATTTAATTAATTCCCAATGTTTTGTGTATGTCGTTGATTTATAGGTGATTTTTAATCTGTTTAATTATGAACAGTGCTATCTATTTGGATGACAATGAGAAATATCGCAAGGGACTTTAAAAACATTATATAAACTTCTAAATATAGAAAGAAAGCAGACGTATTATAAAGAAAAAAAAACGTGGTCTTAATATAATTGAAATAATAAATATATCAGAACCTGGATCTGTCAGCGCTGATTTAAAAAAAAAAACGCCGTGGATTCCATTTAAATTCCCACCGAATATTATAATCAGTCTCAGAATTATTATAATTACCGTTTCATATCAATATTCATGAAGTTAAATTAAATCGAACCACTCTGTTGTTTTATAGTCAAAACACAATTACGCTAATACTTTTCAACGGCGAGCAAAAGTTGGCCAACCCTTGCGTAATTAAGTCGGACACACGGGATGTATACAGTATTCTTATGTCAATCAAATCGTTCCAATTATAAATTCAATTTTACATTTTTATTGTCGTGTTGCGAGACAAGTGACAGCTGTTCAGTGTTACCATTACACGCGGGTTAGCGAGTTGAGCAGTTTTAGTACGTAAATTGCAATCCCCATTGTCTGCATGCGTGTACGAAATGTTGTATGTCACGGGTATGGTATTAACGGATTAAATAATCCGGACCCGTACTTTGAACTTACGTCATTCGCGCCATTGAAATAAAGCCGGTAATACCGGTTAGCGGTTTAAGGTCCTCGTGATTTCATGTGTTTTGTACCCTCCGTTTTTCAGTGCTCACCTACTCGTACTTTACGTGTGCGGTTAGACCCCTCAGGTGCTTTATAGACAGTTCTTTAATCACGGTACATGAATGTCAGAGGACTGTAAGGTCAGATTAAATGGTAAAACCCTTTGACCTCGCTAAAGATTACATTAATACCTAGTGCTTTTAGAAAATCATTACTTAAACTCTATTATCAATGAGGTGAATGGATTGACTACTCACTAATCCCAGTTTACAGTACGGGAAATTGCGCGGTAAAAGCTACAGATAAAAAATTTCATCTTAAAAAAAAAATTAACATCGATTCTTTTTTAACCCGATTCTGAATCACTGTATGTACAACGAATATTCAAATACGGCATAGTAACGTGTATTAAAATTAACAATAATGAAGATTATCTTTCAAAGATAAGACGCCGCAGTTAATATCCTTGTTTGTTAAGTTAAGTCAAGTGTTATAATAAGTTGGATACAAATCTTAAACTCCTATTATAGTCGGCTTTTGATACTTGGTACCTGGAACGAGATGTTTCGCCTTTTGTCGACCAAAATGTACAATTTATTCATTGTACGTTATAAAACCTATAACTCCATAATTTTTGAATTATATTTTGGCATCGCTTCAGCTATATTCCGTTCATGTTGATTTTAATTTCGCCCGAGTTTGGTACAATACTGCAAATTGTTTTGTAACTTTTGCGCGACATTGCCAAAATGGTCCCTTAAATACAAACATGTATATGTATAGAAAAAGTTGATTTTCAGATTCAGAATGTTTCATTACATAATGTTGTTTTTATTGAAATATGTTCAAATATATTTCGTATAGGAAGAAAATTACCTTTTTATTTATCCTCGTTTTCTTGTTTGAATTCAGTTCATTGCAAATTATTTTGTTTGTTTGTTTGTTTGTTTTTCGTAAAGCTTGGAGTTGGCGAAAAATCACTTTTTACTTGGATGCTGTAATTTATATTTCGTATGTGATTGTATATAACGGTTCTTTTTTAATTTGTATAGGCTAGCGTTTGACTTTCATGCACCTAAGCAAATTTGTATAGCAATGCTTCTAATGTGCATCAGTTATTTGTTGCCTGAACGCAGCTGGTGCAGCTTCTGTCAATGAGAACTAGATTGAACTGAATTCCTTTCAAATGTTTCAAATGTAATTCCTTTTAATGAAATAGTAAATGCAATACAACCTCAATAGCATTGATTTCAGTTAGAGAAAATATTGAGATTCGTTTCCTAAAAGGATTTGAATTTGGAACATTTTTATCTTTATTCAAAACTTCTCATCAATACTTCTTTTAATAAAGTTAATAGCAAAAAAATTATTCAAATAAACATTGAAATTATGTAGCCTCCTTTTAAGGCTTATAATAATGGGGCCCAACTTCGGATTATCGATAAATATACTGTTTTTAATGGAATATAAGAGGATTTATTGATATACAAGCTTCTACATAGTTGATATTAGATTTTTTTGAATTTCGAATACAAATAGGCGATCGTAAAACTGTGATAGGTTTTTTGCCAGCGTCTGAAGAAAATTTAATGCTGGTCATTTCTTTGATGTTATCTTTCGGTCGCATCCACTGTGACCAATACAGTTTCTCGTTAAATTCCCTTTTATATAAGGTCATCTATCTCATTTCGACGGCCTCGTCGTGCAACTCATCTATCTTACGGGAGCTTCCAGATAAAATGTGATACGCATTCAACTTGCTTACGGTCGTAATGGGATTTTTCCCTATCTATATTCACCAAATTAGCCAGATAAGTTTCATGGATTCGAGGGCAATCGTCGATTAAATTAATCCAAAGGCTTTTTTGCAATTTCAGATGTTTTACAAAAGTTTTATGCATTTTATCTTAAACGAGTTGTGCCTCGCGGCATTACCCGCGGAGCTTTAGATCCCGTGGGAATTTCGGGATAAAATTTATCCTATCTTTTCTCGTATTAAATATAACCTATGTTCATCAGGGATAATGTAGGATTCTAATGGTAAAAGACTTTTTGAAATCGGTCCAGTAGTTTCGGAGCTTATTCAATACAAACAAACAATCAAATCATTCCTCTTTATGATATTAGTATAGATTAGTATAGATGAAATGTGATCTTATTTGCGTTGTATTTATTGTCCTCTTGTGTCAGATGCCATTATCTGTATTCTGGCATTAAGGGGGATTACGAGAACAAAGTCTAGAATTGGCACCATAAAGGATATCTGACAATTTTTATTCTTTTATAGCTTTTTACCAGAATTATCGATCAATGGTCAAGGCTCTAGGGATTCAGAAATCAGGAGACTGTAAATTGTTGCGTAGTAGAACGGGGACGAGGGAAACGGCGAGGGTGAAGGGGAGGGGGTTAATTTGAACAGAGTATAAAGTGCTGAAATGAGTCATGCTGAATGAGCACTACACGGGTAGACCGTTATTAATTCTTAGAATCGAAGAGATAATATTATGTTATGTATCCAAAAACTCATGGGTTTGATTTTACATCTTTTATTACGTGCTATTATAAGGCTGTATTTAGATTAGGCCTGTAAATAGCGTAATTGTAAAGTGATACTATTTTATTTAGATCGTAACGATGTATCATTTTATCTATGTAATTTAAAAACATGACTGGAGGTTCCTCCGATTTGTTATTAGATCTGGGGACACGACACATTGCTGTCAATTTGAGCGGGAAAAATCAATTTCCCTATTACCTATAATTATAAGTATTTGGCTGTTAGTATGCTCGTACATATATCACTTTGCTCTATTGACAACAATTACCGCAGTATATGCGATATAACGAATATTGTGGTACTTTTTACACGTTCGTGGCTTATTGAAAATATTCTATCCCCTATGTTCATCAGGGATAATGTACGATTTTAATGGTGAAAGAAATCAAATCGGTCCAATACTTTCAGAGCCTATTAAATGCAAACAAACATTAAAATCTCTCCTTTTTATAATATTAGTTTAGTAAACATAGCTAACAGGTAATCTGTTTCGACTTTATTAGATTTGTTAGTAGCGGCGAACGTGTGGCGAAAATAGCATGAATATTTTTAACGGCATAATGATTTCGCCGAAGTGAAAGATATTTCTGGTACAAGCAAGATACGATATCAATAGGTCAGTAAAGTCATTTCGCTGAATTTGATTTATTGTTTCTTTTTAAGATAATACTATTTTTAGCACTTCGCGCATCAGTTAATACGTCAGTAGCTAATTAATATCAATATTGAAAGCAATTTTCGAAGCGTTAACGCTTGTTAAATATCACTGTGAGGCGTCGGTAGACGGAATTTTTCCTTGTAGCTTGAGACCGGAATATAGTTACAGTATCGTTTGCCGGTCGTAAAAAGAAAAGGTGCCGGGTAGCCAGGGTGGGAACTCGATGCGTCTAGCCAGCGATCTCGGTAACGACGAAGGACGGTACGTGTGGCCGTAAGCGAAGCGTAAGAAGACAGAAGACGAGACACTAGTCCCATGGGATGAAACCGATAAGGGCGATGCGCTAGAGATACCTCCAACAGCGTAGAATGTGACAGCGATGACGTTGTATAATAATATCATCACGCCAGGTCGCTAACGGGGTAGGCAGAAAGCATCGAGTACTAAATATCTCTGTCCTTACAAAGCTGACATGCTTCACAATTTTTTTTTGTGCCTTTTTTATGGGGTAAAAATTTACTAAGTCCCAAGACATGCTTATTACTTGATAGCTGGCTGTAATATGTGGGTATACATATTTATCTCGCTTGATTATGATATTCCAAAGCTTTCCTACTTTGTATTCAAAAGTACAAGTTGAACACACAGACGAATTTGCAATCGGCTACCTACAACATTACGTCGTACTTTTCAAAACAAAAAATATGTAATTGAGAAAATTGTAATGGTTATTATATTTTCCGAGTACATCGAGAATCTCCAAGATCGGCGGGAGGCACACTCAAAATTGTTCCGCATTTTCATTAGAGTTACGAAATTATGTGAGTGAACAAAAAAATATTAAATTAACGTAAATATTGCGGAACCGATGTTCTCATTAACAGCGGTCATTAAATCATAAATTACTTATTAACGACATTAACGTTGTTTTCTCTATTAATTAGACATTTTAATTGCATTTCTTTTTTCTTTTCTTTAATTGGATACCTTAAATGGTTTTTTGTTTGTTGTTAGACCTACGTTCAATTATTGTTCACATTATTATTATTCGTAAGGCGAACATGTCATACTTTAGTTTATTGCGAGGTAGGAAAATAATATGCAACTCGCAGCCGTTGCACGTTTTAATATTGCGAAGCTTAGTCTACGTTATTACACGCATTCTTGCATGGGTTTTATGTGTTTATTACTTTATTTTTGTTCTGTACAAGGCTTTTTTCGTGATGAAATATAAAATATCAGAGGCTGTGGGCGACACGTGATGTCAGCGGAACATGTACACTCGACACAGGCTAAGTAATGTTTGATGTGTTTTTGTTTTGTTTTTGTAATAAAACTGTATACGATGTTTTCGTGTTTTGTTTTAAAAAAACATAAACCAACGACAGACGGATGTAAGACGCGACGTACGATTTTGAATTCTACGTGTGAAATGTTTTTCATTACGATGTGTTTTTGTTTGTGTTACAACTAATGTTTCGCTTTAGATGTGGCATCGCCGGTGTAGGTTTTATAGTCGGGATCGGTACTATATTTATGCATGTTATAGTGCTTAACCATTTGTTAACTAGCCGAAAGATGATAGTAATGATAATAATAATTAGAACAATACCATACACGGTTGTCTGATTTGAAATTGGGCCATTAAATGCCCGTGTTATGTTAACTGGACATCAGATAAATATAGTTATATAGATATTTTTATTACACTCACAATCAATAAATACGTTTAAGCAAAACGAACAAAATGAAAATACTATGTACAGTCGCGAACACAATACATTAAAAATACGAAATATCTTTATGGAGATGATAACTAATCTCTACCAGGATAGGTAGGGCACCTAATGAGTATGAGTTTCACGAAATGATGTTCAGTGTAAACATTCCTAATCTTCAGCGAATCCACGAAGACTATGTGTGTTCAAGTAAAGAATTTCGCGTAAAACAACGTAAAAAAAGATATTCGCTAATACACTCGGTGGCCATAAATTTTGCAGACAGATAAACACTAAATCTGCTTAAAACGTTGCAGATGGCAACATTTACATGTTACTTAGTAAAACGTTCTCCCCGTCTTGTATTACAGGTTTTTATTAGCTTCCTTTCGAACGTGTGATTGTCTCTAGGGATAAGAATAAATGATATTGACTTCCACATTCTCATTATTATTTCATATTATATAGACTTGCGGCCCGCCCCGGCTTCGCACGGTAGTACTTACATCATTTTGCTCTATAGGCAATTTCCGCAGCGTACGTTATATAACGAATTTTTTTGGCATTTTTTTCACACGTTGGGTTACATTATCGAAGTATTCATACGGATCCCTAACTTTTTGAAAAAATCCTATCGCCTATGTTTACCAGCGATAATGTAGGATTCTAATGACGGAATAATTTTTCAAAACGGTCCAGTAGTTTCAGAGCCTATTCAATGCAAAGAAACAAATATTAATTTAGATACCTATTATAGACAAGTGTAGGTATGCGATCGCTGAGCCTCAAAATAAACATTTTTTTTATTTAATAGTACATGTATCCGGATTAAAAACAGATAAGAAAGAGAATTCCACGAAGGTATTGCTTGAGTTTGATTCATATCTTATACTTCTTGCAGTTGTAAATAGCACTGAAATTTATTGTAAGTCCATACAAGATGCGGGATTGGATATCTTTAATGGTTATTGCTATCGCAATCTGGTCCTCAATGAATTGCTTCATGGCGCATGACGCATCCATAGCTACAGTAGTTATATCGGAACACTCTTCGTAATGATATTTGCACTACATATAATTTTTTGAATTGAATACGTTTGTTCATATTTTATTAACTATTCGAGTCAATAACATAAAGTCTAAATATCCTATTAAAATGACTTTTACTCCTAGCAGGCTTTTAAGAACATCTAAAAAGTTTTGAATGTACTTTTTTATGTTTGAACGCTACTGAGAAAACAGGAGTCATTAGCACGATAAGTGCTTAAAAAGGCTTAAAGACGTAAAATGTTTATAGTTGCAAAGTCTACCGAACGAGCTCCTCGCCTTTTGGTTGCCTTCGTAAACGAAACCGTGTTCAAACGAACATTTCGTTGAAAGATTTAGCCAAGAGGACATCGGAAAAGCGTACAGCTATCATAACGTATATCATATAAACATCGAAAACCTTCCAATTTATGATATTTGATAGCCGATCTATGAAATTGTGGAGATTTACGTTGTATTTAGACGATCCATTTGATAAAGGTATCTTTAATTATATTAATTGTTTTATGAAATTATAGTAATAGTCGTACATATATCTAAGCGGAGCGTAAATCGTAATATCTAGATGCATTTTTAATTAATTTACATATGTACATACATAACATCAGGCCAGGTCCCTAACCGGGTAGGCAGAATGCAAAATTAATTAATTTAATAAATTAATTAATTATAAACATATACTACAAGGAAAACTAAACAGTTAAATAATAATTAACGCAAAGTATCGTATGCAATATTAATGTGCAGTTATAATTGTACGCTTCTGATGAACACACCAAACGATTTATTGCAACTGCATATGGCTCGGTGACTCCGAATGCAACTTCACGAGTGCATATGTCTGAAAACGAACGGTCCAGTACTCAGAGCGATGAATTATTACCAGTGAATGCAATTATATACGAACCGTGTTAAACATTATACAGGATTTAATATTTTTTGACATACGACGATCTGATCCTAGATAAGGCAATGTACATATGGTGGTGACCAGACAGCTGTTTAAGTACATAATTGAATTTTTAAATACATGGTTCGGTATCAAACCAACAAGTATTCATCGTTAACAAACAAATTTTCGTTTTGTATGCGAAACTAACCTACAAACTTTGGTTCGCCGAACACTAGCCGAGACGCTACTTGCATTTCTGACGAAAGCTTGATTCATTTGAATTAGTATACGACGCTTTGGTCTATTTTCTAAAAAATCATCTCGTTTCTCTACATATAACCTTGATATTAAGCTTTTCTAAGCAATATTTTCAAGTACCTACCTCTAATATGTTATCGTTGACCATTAGCGTTAGCGCATTAGCGTTCTCAATTCCCTTCCGGCAATTTCGGATATAGCTTTGTTGTATAACAAAGTATGTTGTAGTTCCTAATTTAACCTGAGCATTAAGATCTGGTACTGTTGTGCTGTATGATTTCGCATTTACCAATTCACAAGTGCACTCCTCTTCAATTGCAGTTGCAAGCGCTGCTGTGCGCCCCAATAAATAACTTGCAAGAGCGGAATTGCTTCGTAAATCAATTTCGTTCACTGGGTCCGCATTGCTAGTAGGTTAGTATAATTGTGTGTTAAACTCAATTTAAGTGCTTTTAATTGATTTGTAAGGTAATAGATGTTACCTGCAGCTTTGCTTGCGTTGTAAAAAGATTGATTTTGTTCATACTGTATACTGTTATTGCGATCGTAACGCCATCTATATCGCTTATTTGATTAAAATGTGTTTTCTTGTGAAAATAAGATTTTTTTCTACGAAAAAGTAGCCCATGTCACTCTCAAGAACTTCATATATCTCCATACAAAAAATGACATCGATCCGTTGTTCCGTTTTGATGTGAATGAAGGACAAACATACACATTCGCATAATATTAGTATGGAAATACGCTTAAATAATTGTATGGCAACTCGGGCGTTTTGCTATAAATAGGAATTTCTACATTATGCAGGATTAATATGGAGGTTGAAGCAGTGATGGATTTGTGATTTAAATTTCAGCCTTCAGGGGATCTGGGGTTATAATCCTGGCACACATTCACGACTTTATAAGAAATATCAACGTTTTATGATTAAATAACACTCGTTTTTTTTTTTAATTTACACTCGTTAATACGGCGAAGGAACATATTGTGAGGGATAAGTTTGTTTTAAGTAAGTGAGTTCGTTTGTGGTAGGTTACGAATGATACAGCACTACGATGTGTTTTAAAATGATTCCGATGAACGAATCGTGAGTCGATTAAAACATCGATTTAACGAAGAAGAGTTGAGGGAGGCGGAATTTTGAATCACGTGCTTCCTAAAAATTTGGAAAGCCAATTCGGGAAACGCAATTTTCGTTTATAACACGATTTCGACACCCTACGTGGAGTGCGCTGTACTTAAGAAGGGAACACATAACGTTTCATTCTATTATGATTTCTCGGTTTGTTGATATGTGTGCAATCCGACTTTTTGGAACGACAAGAAAATTTTCGATTGAAAAACCGCTTTTGGTCTCTTCTGTTCATTTAAAACAATCAATAGTTATATACTTGAATTGCAGTTAATGCTTCGTAATCGGATTAAAGTTTGATTTTGACTTTCCTATTGAGTGTAATTTTAAAAACATTTATTAAACTGTAATGTAGCTAGATTAAAAGGTATGACAGACAGGCAGGTCAGTTGTAAGTGGTCACCGTTGCAAATAAGCACTTGCAACATCGATAGAGTCGTTAATGCATTGCCTACGCTAACATGCAAATTGTGAATATAAATCTATAATTGTAATTGAGGTAGCTACGTAAGAATTTAGCATATATGCGATGGTTGACACTGACTTTATTTTCATGTTTAGAAAGAATACTGGCTGGTAATAATTCAGTTCCATTTTCAAGAATATCAAAAATATAAATTTATAATATCATAACTGTCATATATTTTCATTGTTAATAAAAAATGGTGAGCATCTGTCTATGTTTTATTTGCAATACTGTTTTATTTTCAATACCACGTATCTTGGATCTCAGCTTAAGCATTCGCTCGAATTCTAATATTCGATACATAGAAAAAAATGTACCGTGCAATCCAATCGCAAAATCGCAGAAGGATAAAAATGGCTTGAGCGCTTTCTTCACTCCCATTTAATATTCCACACGCGTCCGTAACGTGCAGATAAGCCTGGTGACACGGTTCTTGAATTCCGTGCGAGGGCGCCACGTACCCTAAAATGCACTTTGTAGGGTAGGTGGGAAGCATGTAATATATCAGTATCATAAAATACACTTAGCTATTGTTTTGTGCCCTTTAGCGAATGGAGGGTTGAAAAGCGGCTTTCCTTCTTGTCCTTGACGGGTTAAGTTTATTTTTGTATTGAGGATGCGGGTGGAATATACGATTCAAAGTAATTATAGGTCTGCCCCAGTTTCCTTGGAGCGTTCCAGATTTTTTTGTACGTTGAAGTAATATGAACTATACTTAAAACCAACTTAGGAAATTGTCGGATTCATACTTTACAGATGAAAATATAAAACGTTATTTGAAATAAAAGACATTCCATTAGACATTAATGAAAGGACTAAGCCAGAAAAAAATATGGTAAAGAACTTGTAACCACAATTAGTGGAGTAAGAAAAATAAAAAATATGTAGCTATACATTTAAAGCGTGAAAATTACACATTTAGGTGAAATCAATTATAATTAAGTAATGCGGAGATAACTCAAAAGCAATAACCAAATGAATGTAGATAAGCGCACGAAATCACTACATAGTATTAAACAAAGTCGCTTTCTCTGTCCCTATATCCGCATGTTCCCTTAAATCTTTAAAATTACGCAACAGATTTTGATGCGATTTTTTTTAATAGATAGAGTGATTGAAGAGGAAGGTTTATATGTATAATATATAGTAGAGAAATACTTTTATAATTTATATGGCAGAACGTTTGCCGGGTCAGCTAGTATTACATATAGAACTTTATAAAACTTTCTTGCTATTAGGTACGATAAATTGCAAAAACACAATAGACATTAAAAAAAAATTTAAATAGCATAATAAGATAGACCGTTATTAAACCAAGCTGTGTGTTTACTGATAAGTATGTGAAACGCAAAACAACACGATGATGTAACAAAATGACCAGCCGTTTGAAATTGTACAGACTTTAAATGAAGAGTCGTGAATGAATGGCGAATTACTGGTAATTGTTTGTGACTGCTTGTAAATAACCTATTAATGTATAAGAATCGGTAAATTTTCCTTATTTACACAATTGAATCGTGGCAAAAATTAGAACAGCAGAATTGTGCAACGTACCTAAATGCGTGCAGTTCAATCGGCGTACGTTATTGAAAATGCAATTTAATCATTTTCAAATGTCATACATAAGCATATTCTGCGAAAACAATCGGCGCAATTGTATCGATATGTGTAACGGAAAATATAAGTGTAGCATAAAAGAGCGTGTTCATTGCACGAGCGACTTGACGGATTGTGTGCAGCGAGCTGTGCAAAATTGTTACTGAAACGTTATGAAAACCTGCCACGATCCGTTGAAAGAGAATCACCGCTATCGCGGCAAAAACCGTTTCGAACAATACACGTACCTACGAAGCGAAGCACCGACGCAATTAACCATCTACTTTACCGAAATCCGACGCGTCACAACTAGCGATAACACGAACACATAAACAGTAATAGTCTGCATTTATTATTATAATTGTTAAGCCGCGAATGTGCGCGGATACGATAACGATTGTATTGCAGTTGATACGAGTAGCTCATTGTGAACAATTTTTTTGCTATTCGCAAAAAAAAAATTTTGAAAAAAACCATAATCACGACCGCAATATTCACTCACCTCAGCAACTGCGGTATTGGCTTTCATCCAAATGTAGACGTAGACGCCTTGGCTGTCGCCGAAAATCGCATTGGAACCTCAATCGGAACCGGTGAGTTTATAATCTCCGGACGCACAACAATATAATAACAATCGATCAGAACAGCACATACAAAAAAAAAAAACTAAAGCACACACTCGTTTTCGTCAAACGAGTTCAAGTTTTTCGAATTCGCATGTAAACACAAAAAACGATGGAACCAATGAGCCGGTCTTTTCACATCACCTCAAATATTTGGCATTTGTCACAGGTGCGCGAGCGTCGTAAGTGAACGCGGCGTCCACGGCCGGCGACACGTGCGCTCTCGACAGAAAACCGCGAATAACAGTCGATAAGGAGTGTAGGAGCGACACAAGCCCCCTCTACCACAACCGCTGCACGCTCGCGGCACAGCGAGACTGACGGACGGGACGAGCGCGCCGCGCCAAGCGCCCGACACATCTTCTCAACCCCTCGTGCCCATCCCCGCGGCCTGCTTCCAGCTATCCAGACTGCACTCCTGTTACCCCGAACAAAAAACAATAAAAAAGCATTCACTGGATCTACGATATCGTCCGTCCATACGTTTTAGTCAGGGAATCTGACCGCTTTTTCATTCACCCGAGTAATTATTCACGCCTTTTACGGAACTCGGAATTAACGTAGTCGCGTAAGTGGCAGCCGCCTTGGCTCTCGTACAAAATGTGGATCCGTGAGAAATATAGAAATAAAAACAGTACTTCAATGTTGTAAATTAATTATTTTACAATTGCGACGTTTTCTCAAAGTGCGAAACGTAGATTTTGTAATGAGCATCTTAATTGACAAATAAATATAACAAAACAATGTCTCATTATTGAGTTTGAATAAAGTTAAAAAATAAAAACATTAAACTAGATAGACATGACGTGATAAATGTAATGAACGAGAGCGCAGTTCAGAAAACATAGCGAATGTTAACGATGTACCAAAGCGGCGAGCGGCTATTTTCATATTGAGACATCCATGATAGGAATCTTAAACGCACATGTAAATTAGCACAATAAACCCTGATGGGCGGCTGGACGAGCGCGAAAGTGTGCCACATCCTGAACACGAGGTAATAATGGTCGGGTGTAATGATGTGCGACGCGACGCTAGCCGCCGTCACGTAGGAGCAACGGTACCGCCGACACGAGGAATATGATTCGAGCAGTGGTACCACAACGTACCGAGACCTTCTATAATGACATCGATTTCTAACATCTACAGAAAGCCTTAAAAACGAATGGGTCTAAAACGCGCATTACTGTTCACGTAACAGTATGTTACAGTGAAGCAGCTGAAATATTGTGTAATAAGACAAAGTACCTGTATTATTTAAATGAAATTTAAAAAAAAACGTTTCTAAAGATTTCTGGAAAAAAACAATTTATTCCTTATATTCCCCAAGGTGTTCGCAAAAAAATCTACATTTGAGAGACGATTATTAACACAACGTCGATAGTCGTAGAAAAGCTAAACAAACGGCATAAAAATAATCGAATGTAAGTAGCCCTGGTTCCATAGTAACCAGATTTAACATCAACAAAACGCGACAGAAGGAAGTATTAAATGATGAGCATATAGAGAATACAAATAAAGAATCGATTCAACAATCCGGCTATATAATAAGGCCTTAAGGCTCTGTTCCCATTAGAATTAATGTTAAAAGGCGATATAAGCAGTCGAGGCTCATTTGAATGGTCATCGTAATGCACTGTCTTTCGGGGACAAGCGCCGGCGACGCTCGGCCAGATAACCAACGATGGCGTAATTACCGTGGTTCCATTGTACGGCGGGTACGGAGGATGTAATGAGCAATGCGTTTATTGACAAACAACATACGTGGTACCTATTACACGCTATAATATTAACATGATACACACATATGTAAGCTAACACAAAGTACATGAAACAATTATAACTTTTAATACTTAAAAAGAATTTTTAAAGATTGTAAAATATTTGTTAATACTGAAATTGTAATGAAAACGGGCCAAATCGATCTAGCTCTGCAAAATGTTGGCAACGTTTTTCATATAACCGCAATAGACGAAAAAAAAGAAAAGGTAAAAACAAGAAGAGTTACAGCGTGCCAAATTGCACAAAAAGATATTAAAGTCGATAATTGAAAAACGGACAATGATAATAAAAGACGGAGATAACAAGATAAGTTAAATGACCCCGGACGAGAAAATGGAACAAAACATGGATTTTAAAAAAGCAGTTTTGATAGTCATTTTAAATGCTTGCTAAACACCACTTATATTTGTTAAAATAGATTCAAATAATAAAATTATATTAATATTGATTTAGAACAAAATCAGAACTGAAAACGACACAATTAATATAGTCTTCAATACAATGCATACCAGATCTATGATATGAACTTCGTTCGTTGCACCATTAGCTGCTCCGCGCAGTGCCACGGTCAACAGGAAAGTCTCGTAGGAAATTCAATCGCGTTACACATGATTAATGACCGCAACGAAGTCACCGGGTCCTCTAGATTCCCGTTTAATTGTATCAGTTTTCTTGCATCTCTATGTTCGGCAGTTATCGCGTGTCCATCGGCCCGGCACGCCGCCGCGCATTCTTTCCTGTAATTGTGAGTAATGATTTGCCGGTTGCAATTCGCAGATAAAACCGCCACAACGACGGTAGCTAAATCATTTGTGATATTATTATTATTGTTGTTGTTATTGTCGGTGCGGAGAAAGGAAGCGACGGATACAAGGAGAATTATATTCACCGAGACGTTTCAATTGTTAAAGTTACAGTGATTGATAAAATTGAAGAGGAAAAAGTTTAAAAAGTAAAAAAATATATACATGGCATTGAAGCCGTTACGGAATAATCTAATTCGTTCCGGTTTTAGTGAATCGAATTATAATTAGGGTTAATAGTCATCCGAAAAATCCTTTCATCCTGTTCCTTGGATACATTCGACATTATCGACGAACGTTAAATTCTCGCGCATTCCCAATAGAAATAGTTGTTATAATAATATATATACTAATAATATAAAGCTGAAGAGTTTGTTTGATTGTTTGAACGCGCTAATCTCAGGAAATATTGGTCCG
>DWUN01000777.1:0-19958 GCA_018249975.1 Passova gellias
ACCAAAATAGTTTGTACATGATAGCTAACTAATTAAAAGCAAATTAAAATTAAATTTATAAAAATACGTCATGTTTAGAGTATGACTTAGAAGGGTATTTAAAAAGATGTTTAAATGTCTTTCTTTACATCTCTATCGGAGTATTGTTGATATATTATACTTACAAAATTTTATTTCGTTTTATAAATATGTAAATATATAATTAATAATGTCAATGTAGAACAATTGTACGGTGTGAATGTGCAAACAAATAGTTAAAAAATAATTGGAAACCTTCAAATTTACAAATATCAATAATAGCGCCGCCTACCGGATGTCAATTGACTTGATGAATTTATTGGTTTTATTAATGTATTCGAGTGAAAAATAATAATAATACAGAGCTGGTGTGAAAAATATTTAAATGTATCTGTTGTCATACTAAACTCGATGCACCAATCGGCCCTCCCATTTCCTTGCCGCCGGGCATGATGTTGACTCTCTGTCCAGAAAGATTGTCTGGACAGTCGACATGACCAGACAAACTGGGCGACGGGCCCTGAGAACTGCCGTACACCTTAGTGCTGTACCCGGAATCGTTGTGCGATTCCCGATCTGTCTGGCTTTGTGTTTCCGTTAAATGAGTGTTGATCGCAAGAGATTGGAGACGACTGTGTAGCAGACTGTGGTCCGGCGCCGGCTTCCTCACGACATGTGGGTGCCCTCTAAAATGTGGGTACATTGGCGGACGGTTATCGTAGTAACCACCGCGAAAGTGGTCGTTTTGGTTCGCGATCTCAACCTCGGTGTTCTGATCCAGATGGTCACTGTAACAGTGAGGTATTCGCTCCATTTCTCTCATAATGTGATCTTGCATCATTGCATCGAATACCCCAGTCTGATGGTGGTATAATGGGTTTCGATTTCGCCCTTGAATTTGATTCTGGGGTAGTCCTGACTCGTTATAATCGTATTGGGTTTGACAAGCATTATATTGTGGTACCGGAAGACCACCCTCTATCATATCCCTATAAGGCATTTGGTGATGGATTTGTCTCTTGGGTATTTCGTGGAAATAAGCATCTTTGGGGATCACTCTCATTTCTTGCTGGTAAGCAGATTGGGTTTGCACTTGCGGCGCGGGGGATTGAGATTTAACGGACATAGCTTCATAGTTTGGTAGAGGCAATGTTTGTAGTAAATTATTATTTTTCATTGGCCCTGGCTGGTTTGTGCTTCGAATCGGATTGTCTTCTTCATCGCTGCTTTCAGAATTATTTCCGTTTTCTTTAGGTGGGCTCTGAAATGTTTTTCTCGTTGGGAATGGTATGAGGTTGTGTAAGCTGAATCTTTTGGATTTCGGTGGTTTTTCTTTTAAAACTGGAGCTGGCCTTTGAGGCTGCTGAGGCATTGGCGCTGTTTGGCTTTGTTGTATATTTGATTTAACTGATGATGTAGGAATTTCTTGCGGCTCTATAGGAACGTGTTTTCTCGGTGGTGGTAATCTTTCTGGAGATGTACATCTCTGCTGATTTTCAACTTGAGCGACCAGTTCTTGAACGGATCTTCTCGGTTCTCGTTCTATATTATATTCATCTCTTGCAGGAAAGTTTACCTGTTTCGTTAGTTTTACGTAGCCATCTTGAGATATATCCATAGCTTTTGTATTCCTCGATAGAACTTCAGACATTTCTTTCTCTAAGATAACTCGTTTTCTTATATCATCAGCAGTTCTTTGCAAAACCTGACTTTTCCAAACTGGGGTGTTTGAACAATTGCTATCTTTTGGATATCTGTGTATAACTTCACCTTCCGAATCGCTTGCTTTATAATCAGATTGTCGATTATTACTACTTGGTGATTTTGTATTAGAATGTCGACTAGGGCTTGCATATCTCTCATTGTACCCATGAATTTCTGCTGATACTGGTGATTGCGAAACAGAAATTTTATTAGCTTTAACATGGATTTCAGCTGTTACATTTTGTTGTCTACTATGTTCTGGGCTCATATCTTGGTGTGGTAAGTGAGGCGATCTAGAACATCTACTCGGCCCAGCATCCAAATGATCAGAGCTTTTTGAGTTTTTCAGGACATACTGCCGCCTTGGACTTGGCGATGACCTGTCCAGAATCTCTGTGCTTTTCGAAGTTGGTTTGCTATCGTGCAGATCTTTGGCGTTACTCTCAAATCGTTCTGTATTTTCGTTAAAGCTTTTTTTCATGGTGTTCACATTATTCCAGTCTTCACCGTATACATCTAACAGTTCTAAACTACGAGTTCGTTTTATGGGCGGTATGTCCAAAGATCCCTTTGGACTGAAATCAAGTTTTCTGCATCTCTCCGATGCTCTAAACATCATTCCTCGGGTTAACCATTGTTCTAAATGTTTATGCCTTTCTTTACAAAGAGCTCTCTCAGCAGCAACATATCTAGTTAGTTCCGATATTTGTCCCTGAGTTTTCATTTCTAAATCGGTAACTTTTTGGTCTAACTTTTCATGAGCTCTATCAATGTGTCGTTTCAAATCTTTCTTGTCTTCAGTAAGCTTATCTTCCATATGTCTAAAAAACGGCGCGCAATAACAAGTGTAGCCTGCACCTATCGGTCCCTTTTTTATGTTTCCGGCCAAATCCAAATAATATTGCTCGCCTTTTTTTAGAGGTTCGGTGGGTAGCGAGTTTAACTTTGGTTTGGGGAAGTATTTTGGGTCTGGATAGTAATGGCATCCATACGGAGACCACTGCACGGGCGGAACGACCTCGAAATGAACATTTTTCTTTTTCTTATCTTTGCCTTTCTTTTTTCCATCGTCGGGTTCGTCGATCGTCCTGTCCTTGCTTTTGTCTCTGTGCCTTTCCTTCTTTTTGGGTTGTTTTGCGACTGGGGTGTTTAATATTGCAATGATTTCTTCTAATCCCTTTCTCGTAGCGATGTCCCTGGCGGTCTCTCCCTGATGGTTTCGAAGTGATTTATCGCAACCTGCTTCTAACAATATTCGTGTTAGTTTCCGTCGTCCCATGGCCGCCGCTATGTGCAAGGCGGTGTCGCCGTTCTTGTTCTGCTCAGACACTCGGCATTGAGCCGAGATAAGGATTCTAGTGACGCCCGCGTGACCGTATCGAGCGGCGGTGTGGAGAGACGTGTCGCCATACTGAAAAATTAATAAGAGGAAAGTGAAAATGACGTTTCACAGTTAGAGCTGTTTTGAGCAGTATAGTGAGGTACTCTAACTATTCTTAATAAGGCAGTAAGATATTGTTAAATGGCGAACTACACTGCCTTAACGTCTTACATTGTTCTGCAAATCGGGAGGTGCCCCTGCGAGTAGTATCTCTCTCGCGGACTGGTTGTGACCGTTCTGACAGGCGAGGTGCAGTGGGACGAACCCGCCAGCGTTCCTGATCTGCAGGTCTCCGCCTCGCGCGAGGAGCGCCACGCATCGCGAGTAGCCCTTCCACGCCGCTTCATGCGCTGCCGTGTTACCATGCTGAAATGACAAGCAAGAAATGATGTTCATTTAAAAAACGAGATAAAACATAATTATTCGACCGGTCGATGTCAGTATGTGACTAAGTATATTTTACAATTATTAATAGCGCGGGATTTGTCTTACGATATTACCATTATTACTATTGAGCAGAATTAAAAGTAATCTACATGAATGTTGCTATACACATGTCTTATAAACAAATATGTTTCAATAGCTCTATGAAAATGCAGTAGTATGTGTAGTGTTTCATAATGTATGCGTAACTATTTTGTAGCGGAAAGTGTACGTATAATAAAACAATAGGTATTTGATCAACTGACGACATGGTCCTGTTTGTTGGGGTCGGCGCCGAGCTCGAGGAGGAGACGGACCACCTCCACGTGGCCGTCGGCAGCCGCGCGCTGGACGGCGCTGCAGCCGTTCTACAGAAAAAAGATTCAAAGTTACACCGTTCAATAGAATAAAGAACTTATTGTTCAGTACACTTCAGTACTTCGAGTAATTTGATTTTTGAATTCCTTATCGTCTTGAAAAGTATGACAAAGATAGCAGGTTGCAACATTTAAAAAAAAAACTAAAATTAGATAAGTACCTATTCAGTTCTGATGACAATATTTATGGCTTTAAGTGAATTAATTTCCCTTTAAGAGATACACTCCAATTAAGATACGATTATTTTATGATGATGATACTGAACACGTTTATCTAGTATTCCGGTTTAAGAAGAAAATACTGCTTTATCTATGGCAGCTTGTGAACCGTAGAGAATGAGCTGGGAATAAATTCCTGCTACATATTTTCAAACCCAAAAGAACTACGTAATGCTAATATTTATGTTATTTAACATCAAAATTACTTAACATGTTCAAATTTTCATTCGTTCTATATTTGAAAAAAAAACTTTTATACTTATAGTATTTAAAAAGTGCAATGGTAAAATTAAGTTTTCATCTGAAATGTGGTTATTAATAAAGGGAAGTTGACATGTCGTTGAAATTAATTTTGCCTTTTATTATTTTTGTCTTATAGCAAAATGTTTATTACAAACTCCATTTGGTTGCGTTCCCCTTAACTAGCGAATTCAGGCGACCTCTTAAATATTTTGTTATTTATTTGTATTTACCTAGAAGGGCAAAGTTATTTTAATTATACTGGCTTAAAAAATTACATATATGAGATAAAAACGTTCTGCTTCCTCGTCGGTAAAATTAAGATAAGGTAATCTTCCCATCAATCCATTGCCATATGTCAACTAATAAGTGCTCGCAGTTAGCCGTGCTTTTTATCTGTTTTTTGTAAATATGTGGTTTAGTTTTAATTAAATAGTGTTTATATCTACAATCCTAGGAAAGTCGTTTCCAGTAATGTGAAGAATTAAATGATTGTAGAAGCCGGATCGTTAAAGAAACTAATCTAAAATGGCGTAGATACCTGAGTCGACATTAAAGATAAGTCATTTTATTTTCCAAGCATGTTAAGTCACTTATTATATTGTGTATTTTATGGATTACATTTTTTGAATGGAAATAAATGATATAGGAAAAAAATTAAAAATATTATTTTCGTATATTACCTACCTATTGTCTATTAAACGGTCTTAATTTTTAGGACTAAGCTAACGAGAGAACCGAAAGGTAAATGCAAATTGAATATTTTTTGCACGCGATACGTCTACACATGTGTGCGAGTATAGATAGCAATAATGTAAGAGAGAGAGGCCATAAGTAGCGCCTGCGTTTTAGTTTCGTCTCTGTAATGGTTCGGTTGATACAAGAAATATTATGGTATCCAAACGTACGCATCGGTATGCAATTATACGCCGGACGTTACGAAATGTCACGCTGCGAACGACAAAAACAATATGGCGGCCGCATATAGAGCAGCTGTTGCATCACTTCAATATGCCTAATTAATATTTCAAACGACTATAAATATGAAGTCGACGTACGATATACACGTAAGTACATACATTATGACTGTTATATTGAAAGGAATACCTAAAACGTTTTCCCGCCATAAAAACTATCCTGTGAAAAGTCTTATATACAAAGGTATACTCGTTTTTCCCCCAACTTCACGCAGAAAAAGAACATTTTCAAACACCTCTCTTGGTCAATTAGAATTTACAAAAATAAGGAAGTATTACATATAAGTGCAGGAACTATAAATAGGCACTTTTAGATAAACATGTAAGTAATGTTCGAAACATAATGCTCTTTTTCTTTATATTCTAAATATTTCTTGTCAATGAGATCGTATGTTTAAGTAGCAGCGCCGAGCCTTGGGCATTAGCGCCGTGTTGCACGTTTAACGATCTTCTATCGGATACATTTAGCATAATCTAGGCATCTTAGACCACACCTCATACCATGGGTGAGATTGTACTCGAGCGTATTTCGAAATTTAAAAAAAAAGTTCAATGTCAAGTGTGCACTTATACGCGGGAAACAACTTAAGTAGCGCGCAGTACAACTCGCGGGCTTCGTTCGACGGGATTTGCGACCGACATAATTGGATTGTAAATCGGTCAAAGCAGCACAGTACATTTTTCACTTCGGCGATAACTTCATTCGTTAAATCCCTACCGCCGCTTGTACTAAACGGACGAGGTAAAAAAACATTCCCTTAAAATTAGTGTTTGACATCGAGTATTCCTTTAATAATCAGTAATATTTTAATTCCTACAAATATTTTCTATAGGTTATTTGTAAGAGAGCATCAACAGAGATGGCAGAAGTCAAAAGTGAGTGCCGCTTAACGAATAGTGCAGCCAACTTTGAACAAGACTAGGAATAACACTTAGTGTCTGTAGGGGTAGTTAATATTAATTGTTTCTTACAAAGAGTGCTAGTTAGTAATAATTAGGACTTAGGACTTAGTTTTAATAAAGATTAAAAAAAAAACCTTAATCTTTACTACTGTAATAAAATTGAAGCGTCTGTTTGTATCGTCCCAATAACAGCTTTTTATTTATATACAAAAGAATATATATAGCATTAAATAAAAAAAATCTTAAAGTATTGTTTGTCTGTTTTTGCCGGCATATAAAATGTGTCGAACGATTTTGGTCGGGGCTTCTACTGTAGCATAGGTAACTATTATTGTTAAAATGTTATATTACACAACAAACAAACAGTATTCTACGACGTCGAATCCGTAGACGGTACTAGTGGTAAAATACTACGCTTACAACGCATTAGCCTTGACATTTAAAAACAAAAAGACGCAGCTTAAAGCTGATAACTTACACTCGCGTACATAAATATCTCGGAAGAATTTCCATTTAGTTTTTCTAGCATCTTGCCTCGACTGTAGGTACTGTCGGTGACAATACATCGGTATATATAATGATGGTTTGCATACCGGCGAACCATCAGATCCCGCTATCCCCTCAATCATGGCTGCATACGTAATATTATATAGAAATTTCCCTCTTGTCTTACAAAGAATAATGGGTTCACGCAAGTTTAAGCTATTCTAGACTCTATGATCGAGTAAAATAATGTTTCAAGTCTATCGAATGGTTCGAAACAAATTTTCCGCATATCGCAAGTGCAAATACTCACCTAAATAACTGTCGTTTATGTAGAGAAGAATTTATTCAGTATTATGTGATAGGTTTTTCTTAAGATATTTTTTCTTATATTGCAAATGGTAAAACTTAATCGTGAAACAATTATGTTGCTTGTGAAGAATACCGGATTATACAGGTTTAACGCGCAATTAATGTTTTCGCAAAAACACCTGTAATGTTACCGTCAGTTTAACGTCATCTAAATTAAAATATAAACTACACATTTGTTACTTTTACACGAGTATTAAATAAGTAATGTGCATAATCTATTGTTAGTGTAAGTAATGTTAATAATTAAGTAATCACACGACTGTTACAGGTGTATAAAAGAAATAATCTACCGTTACTGTTAGACGAATATAAACGACACGATGTTCTTGTACTGTTACACAAGTGTACATTCTGTTTCTGTTACACGAATATGAAATAAATATAATATCCGTTACATAAACGTACCGTTAGTCGAGTATTCAATAAATACGACAAGCCGAAATGTACTAACAACTTAATACTTTCAATAATGAAATTTTACGCTTTCCGAAGGGAATTTTATAAGCAAATTTCGTATAATAAACGATACGATCAAATTATATCGACGATCGAAGCGTGACTCTGTTAAATGGCGGAAAAGATCCGGAATAATCACCGCAGAACGAGACGGAGATATATTTGAAATTTATACTCTTCTCAAAGTAACCGCTGCATTTCTTGACGTCAATTGTTTAATCGTAATTCTGAATCTTATGACGTACACAAACATATCAAATATGTAGTTTCACAACTGTGAAATAAACACAAAATATACGTACATCCATTTTTGTGCAAATTACAAAATTTTGCATCATAATGTTGGGCAGCATGGCGCCACGCGCTGGCCACGCAGCTGATTTTTAAAAACAGTTACATTTAAAGACTGTATGTGTGTTTCTGTTCTCAAACTAGATTTAGTGCAGATTTGAATTGAACCCTGCCCGAGCCCGTAGCCATTTCCCCATGCAATATATTACAGCACTGATCATGTTACTTAATCTGTATGCAGATAAAAATAAAAAAATAACTAAACAGGGTACACTTGTTGATTTTTGTTGTTGTTGTTGTTTGTTGCTGTTGATTGAAAGAAAAAAACTCTCAAAACGTGAGTCAGCCTATAAAGCCTATTACACAAAGCTTATGAGCATATTCTATATGTATTTTATGGGCCCAATATTACATAATTACCTACTAAATATTCAATGGGCACGCTCAATTTACATAAGCGAGTAAGTTAAATTAATTTATTGTAATACATAAAATCAGCTTAAATTAAAAGGAGAGATAACATTTTGAGTAGATGTGAGTATAACTTTTGTAAGAAACCGACAAACTGAGTCATAATAATAACTATTAATGTTGTTCCCACTTGATTTGTTCCACCGCAAGCTAACAGCCGATTCGCGATTGTTTTTTATAAACTACAATAATAATAAAAATAAAGCCTTTTGCAAATCACAGAAAGTCAATTGTTTTAACTGTTACTACTGTTATTATAGAAATAAAACTTGATCTAAGAATTAAGAAAAGGTATTTGGACAAACGTTGCAATATCATAAATTAAGATATAATAAAAAAAATCGTTGCCATATACAATGCTAATCGCATAATTATTTTTTTGGCTGAAAATCTATTTCACAACGTCCGGTGCAGAAGCCACCAACAATAAGGTTTTGCCAGATGTCGTTATTAATGCTGGAGGTCAAGTATAACAAGAGTTGTAGTCTATGGTTTAATTCAAACAATGCCGTAAAGACGAAGTCAAATTAAATATCGAGTATGCCGCAATGTTGCGCAATCCCGTTTTGTTCACAAAAAAGGAGGACATATGTTTAGAAAAGACAAAACTCCAACTAAGCATCGTTAACCCGCTTTTGCTACATTTTTCATTACGCAATCGGCTATTGCATAGTATTTACAATAAGCGTAAAGAAAAACTTGTGCAAAAAGTCCACAGAGCGTTCGGTGACAGTTGACATTTTGGAGACCTATATAGTCACTAGCGCCTCTAGCGGCAAACTCAAACGTCAGGAGCAGTACGCGTTTGTAAATAAAGATATCTTTCAAGGCAATGAGATAACAAATTGAACTACGTTGCGAAGGCTTCATCCTTGTAATAAACGCAATAGTTTACGAGTTTATAAATTTAATAATCTCTTTACGTCTTCTCATTAGTCCGAAGCGATGAAGCGAGTCCGAGAGTCGGTTGCAGTATAAAGATTGGTAATGGCTAATTTGTAGCATACATAAAATATATTACGGCTGCGAGGCGTTTAGATAAAAGTTTGATTAGAAATATTTGACTTATAATCAGCTGCGTTCGTTATATACTACATAGAAATATTATAGGTCTGGCAATGGCTCGTGGCCAGCGTGGCGGATCATGGGCCTTAACCCTTCACATCGTTGTTAATTTTAATAGGTACATATACTATTACTAGTTGCGAGTCGTGGTTTCCCTCGCTACTTTTCGTAGGCTATCTGGTGAAGTTCAACATGCAACCATGAGCCTGTTTAGTTTTCTGACGTCAAAAATTACGCAATTCACCCATTGTAAGGATAGTAGTCTGAATAGTTATAAAGATTGGCGTGTTCAAGCAAAAAACAAACTTATTAGCTGTATTATTATTTTATAATACATACTACAATTGTACCTATAATTTTTTAATACTTTTGGCTTTATATTGAATTTAAGGGAATGTTAAGAAATTTTACTAATTTACAAAATAATATAATAGAACAATTAAATACACTAAAACACGAAGCGTAAATTGGGTTTTCATATGAATGCAAACAAATTACCCGCCAAGTGTGAAATCGTAAAGAACCATTTGTCTGACGAGAAAGCTCCAAACGTCTGTAATATTTTTAAGTTTTTGACACATAACCATAAAAATAATCGTTATTGTCTATGGTATAGGTTTGAAATTCGAATCAAATACCTGCTAACGTAGGATATGATTTTCGATATACAAAAAAGGTGGAACCGAAATGTCCACTTAATTCTCTGTACCGATAGCAAATTAATCGGCGCAATAAAATTTATGATTCTTAAAAACTATGAATGCGCATTTTTTTTCGCAATCAGTCAAAGTGTACTGTTTTGAAAAGCAAAAATTATATATTTTTAAATAACGTGAGAATCTCAGAAAAACTTAAAGAATAGTTGTACGATAGGTATGTGGTACTGTGGATTTTTGGCGTATACAAGTTCATTTATTTATTTATCTTTCATTCATTTATTTATATGTCTTTAATTACGGACGATATGGTCACTAAGCGACAAAGTCCTTACTAATAAATTAAAAAAAAAAGTTCATTGGCGACGAACCAAACTCAAACATTATTAAGGCAGGTAGATATTAGGGACCATAAAAATTAATCGGCTTGTCATGCTATGCAGTTATATTGCTTGGTTGGGCTTTAATTTATAAGATGCTGAGCTTTGATTTTATGGAAAGACGGAAGATTCTGAAGATACTAGTCTACGAATCGCATGGGGTTTTATAAAAATATATGAATTCACTAATATTAGAATTACACTTTGCAGTTATTGCACTGAGATAAAAATGTCAACAATTACACCATAAATGAGTATTTGTAGAAAACTTCACATGTAAGCGAAAACTAAGCCGAATATAGTTTCACTCGATTCACTCGAGCAAATAGTGATGAGCAGACTTTCTCTGTCTTACGGTGATTGACCTTTGAAATGTTCCAAATTCAAATTTCATACAATTTTTTTCTATATAATTTTGCTTCACTGTAAATTGTCTCTCGATTAATTTTCCTCAAATAAAATGTTTGCATAAACGAAGGAACATCACTAAAAAGCCATACATCAACATGGCAAGGTGCTGAATATTTAAAAACAAACCATCTACGCCCACCATGTTTTATGATTTTTAGTGATTTTCTTTATGTATGTTACAACTTTTATAAGCTTATTATGCACAGAAAAATATTTAAAAAAATTATTGGCTCTGTACACGACCAATCAAAACGAATGATTAAAAAAAATTACGTCTTTTGTTATGATTCAAAATTTAATACAAAAGTCAAATAAACTTTACTTTAGCCATGGATATTCTACTACGAGTAGTATATTTGGAGTCTCTAAGGTACTCGTATGTCCATAACCAACTAGTTGCTACAGGGTTCCCATTACACGACAGACGAGAGGTCACTAAAATCGTTTTAAATTCTTCATAATACGGTTGGCTGGTTTAGTTTTTACGTGCATCGATGAAATTGCCTCTATTAGCGGCAATTTCCCGTAATGGTGGATAATAATGCGGCATTCCAGGTAGTTTGTATTGTGAATTGAATATTTACTGTTGTTTACGCTTCGCTTTATTTATACTTTTGAAAGGAGCGTTAACCTAATGATATCATATTTCAGCTTCCCTCCGGACGGTCGGAGTCAACATTCTGTCATCCGCAAGTGATATTACAAAAGTTATTTGCATTTTGAAGACCTTAATATAACTATGTCATTTAAATCCACTTTAAGACAAAGGATGCGATCTATTTCTATCCCACTGGCATGTTCTTTGTTTATGGCTTTCTTTAAGAATCGCAATCATATTTTGGATAAACGTATACACAGACATCTGATCCACAATTGGACAGAGACTGCCTATAGTAACCGAACAGCTGATAAAATACATATATATATATATATATATATATAACATTCTAACTATATTATTATATAGATAATTTTAAGTGCCGATATAGAACAATCAATCGTGCTCAACACACAAATAAGAGTATTAGTATTAAGTGGGAATCGAACCGAGGACCCTCGCTTCGGCAGTCCGGTGCATTAACCAATGAGCATGTGGCCAGCCGTGCTAATGGAGATGTGATCGAAGCAAAAGTAAGTCCATTCAGATCGACATGTGAATAGCACCCGCTACTGAGATCCTCGCTACTCAGATACAGGTTTAATCATTTATTGCTATATTTCCTTTGGAATTCTGTTTTTTTCGCTCGCGTAGAGAACATCTCCCGTATGTGAACAGCATAACATTATATATATGTATTCGTAGGACTGTCCGTTTGGCGCATTGGTTGCAGAATCTGTCCGTTAAATATATGTAATAATATGTACAAAAATTGTTGTGTATAAATAAAAACGCTTTGTAGTAAGATCGACCAAATCCTTTCAGAATGTTTTGAAATTAAATTAGTCATTAAATTCAAAGATCAGTGGATGCGCTTGAGCTATTAGTAGTTCTAAGTCTGTAAGTAAATGCTGAGAAGCTGAAAATATTATCAATCACTAGAAGAGCAGCTTAAAAACAATTTCAGCCGAAGTGGGCACGGTACACCGTACCACTTCGCTTGATTCCCACTTTTGCACACTAAAAGTTATTACCATAGAGACTAAATTTATAACTACACGTAGTAAAACGTGTTTAAACGTTACATGATTAATTAGCAAACTGTTAAAGAAATACACTTAATTTATCAGCATTAAGGACCACCCATCGTAAATTGGCTCCAAGCACAGCCTTCATAAAACTGTAAAACTATTGCTTACATTAAATCGTTGAAACGAATAGCCGACAAGAGAAATATATATTTTTCAACTGCAACATATATACACATTTTATGGTAATATAAAGAATCTATTGTTTCAATATCTTGTATAAAATTATAATCTGTCAACACTATATATTATCTGTTTTCATTTGTCCAAATAGGTTTTCCTTATATAAAAAAATATAAAGTATATTTTAATACTGTCTACAGCGTTTTAAATATGCAAAATAAATTCTGCGTTCGATTTTTGACAGCTATTAGACAGTTAGCATTTTTGATCTGTATGGCTATATAAGTAATTTAACCCTTTTAATGCTGTGTATTGAGTCTGTGTAATAAACAACAAACATATGGTGTTTTAATATACACGTGACGTGAAATAGCGTCATAAAATAAAATATACCATTCGTTTTAATTTCAGCGCGCAGCGGCGAGCTGTCGGCAGGCTTTATTATCTGTTTTCGTCTCGAATCTCTTCGGAATACTCATAGTGTTGAGACCGCGATCGTAGCGGTGGCGGGGGCGGCGGCGGGCGGGGGACCGAGAAAAAAAGCTCACCGAGAACTCTTCGAACCGGTCCGCTGTGAGGTTGTAACCGAGCTAGTTTTTTTAATGATGCCCCGATACTCCCCGATATCTGAGTCTCGGTTGCGCCTAGATGACAGCAGATAAAATAACCGATATGAAATAATTAATTGTCCAAAGTTCTCTTTCGACGTAAACGGCGCGCCTCGACGTCGTCCGTATGTTAATTAAGCCCGAATGGAATTCTATAATAAACTCAATATAGCGACCGTACCTATCAAATATTCTTAATATATTCCACGTGATTAGCGAGCGCACGCTTGCTAGGAAGTAGTTGTGAGAACGCAAAAAATAATTACTCACTGATATACACTTACAACAAATAAAATTCTTATGCACAATACGGCTGTCATAAAAAATACTATACAAGTCCTCTACTAGTACTTTTTATACTAGCAATCAATCAATTCATTTTTCTATAGCTCCGTAGTATTCGCTCTAAGTTATTGCAGGTTGGAGATAATGATATGTAAAATCCAGAAGAATCTAGAAATTTCTCCAGAAGTTTGTAAATATCGTGAAAAATTCCAATAACTGTCTCCCATCTCTGCCTATCATGAGATGTCCTTTGCGATATGTGAGCCGATAGTTTTGAGTATTTGCTACATATACGTCGTTACACTAAGACAGAGTTTCTCAAAGTGCGGTACGCGATTCCTTCCACTATTGCTTTGTCCCCAATATACTACTGCGACTACTTAAATTCAAAAACCCAAAATTTATACGTACATACGACAAAATTATATTAAACGAAGAACATGTGGACGTTTGTTCAGTAGAGGTACGAAACTGACTTGGAAGCTTAAAATGGGCCTGCGGACTTGTAGTTTGAGAAGCACTGGAGTAAGATAAGGCCAAGGTTGTATTTATTTTTAAAGATCCCGTTTAAATCAACTCTTGTATTAACAACAGACAAAGTCCGTAACAAAGTGCAAACAAAATGAAAAAAACAATGCTTATTACACGGTGCGCGCTTCCAATATTGAATTTAACGCAGTCAGTGACGCCGCGGGCCGACGGCCGCAGTTAATTTGTTTTTATGAACACGAGATTACCGGAATGCTGACTAGTACTGCGACGCAAGTGACTCTTAAACTAAGCAGATCGTGTTATGACAGATTAATTCAGTGCTTCTCAAAGTGAATACCTTCATGGAAACTACAACAAAACACTTAGGAAGATTGAAGTCGAGTTGTGATTGCCTAAAGAGACAAAATATGTGTTTTACTATTGTTTCTATTGTTTTGTGTTATTCAAAATTGTCAGAAGAACGTGTATATAAGAGACACAATAAAATGAGTCTTTAAATTGTGACATGTGTTAAATTTGTATATAACCTGCCAGTGGCTGCACGTTTCGTTCAGAAACTTTTGAGAGCAGGTGTGTGTGGTGAAAAGACAAAGTGGGTATCATTTAGCCGCGACGCGAGCATCGTAATACAGACGTAATGGCCGACACGAGATTCTATCAATGAACAGCTGACAACATTTATATCTAACGCCGGCGTCATAAATTATAACGTGATATCGAGACGACGCTAACGAACGCTCGCTCGGACTGTTGTGATCGGTTGGATGCTCGAAATTTAAAAAAAAAACTTATAACGATTAAGAAATAGGACACATTTAAGACCTATATGCATATTATTATGATCGTAAATGAACCGGTATGACCTCACGCGTAACACCCACTCTGTCAGTGCTCAGCATATTCGCGATTGGATCTTTAAATCAATTGCAGTGGTCATTCAATATCAAATACTCGGATTTTTCTATGAATCGTTACAAAAATCATTGTAATTGTAAACGTGAGATATCCATTAATATTTAATTATTTTCTCTTCTTGCTTTTTTTCCTTCATTAAAATGAAGATACGACTACCAAGGACTAATATGGTAAACAGAATAAATCATTATTAGCCTATTGAACCGCTTCCTAGTCGAATATAATTTATGAATTAACGACGTCCATCCATTCGGTAGCCATCTTAATTTGTTGACAGCGCACTGAGTGACCGAGCGAGCGTACCTTCCCGAGGCTTGTTCAGAAATGATTGATTATTTCGTTGGCTTATTATTTATTCATTATAAATAATAATCTGAATATTCTCGTTTTAATGAACGTTGCGTAAAAAGCTCGTCCAGTCCGGGACTCATAATTTAGAAAGCTCGTTAGAAGCGGACGAAATGTAGTTTATTTCAACTTTGTCCACCATTAAAAATTTCCGATTTACTGCGTTACGAAAAGAGCTGAATGCGCCGACAAGATTTAAAAAAATATTTTTAGAGGTAGGTACGCTATAATCAACTGATATAACATCTCTGTACTAAATAATGTCTAAGTATAATTTTTTGACAGTTACTTATTTATCTGTCATTTCGTTAGTAGTTGATATTATTATTTTCCAAGTATGCAAGCAAAAATATTTTTTTCTCAGATGAATTAACGTCTATCCAGCCAGCTTGTAACGATCGGAGAATCGTTAGCTTCAAACAAATAATAGTTTTGATCAATTACAGTCACCGTGGGACGTAGTAGTAAATTACAAGTAACAATTAACCTTGTTTACTTTTTATGCCCCTTGATTACCGAGAGTTCCCATGTGTTTTATTTACTGGCGGCAACTTTAATATCTTCTTTAGGACAGCAATTTGCTCCCTGGCCGAGTGGCCATTTGTTATGTATGCCGTTTAACTTTTTTCTTTCAGGTCTATGGCAAATAAATTGACGCGGTTTTAAAATAAATGAAGTTGATCGCACAACAGTTTTGAAGCATTTAATATTAATTATATTTAATTCATGCTTTATATCTGCTACTGTAGAATTTTTATTTCTGCTTATTCTTACATAAAATCATAGAGTATTGTAACAAAATTAACGTCTGTTGAGTTTTCCATCATTTTATATAGCGATATGTTTCACGCAATAAGAATATATATTTCAAGATAACACAAAACGTCTTGTAAGAAATTTATTTACACGGATAGACAGGGCTGAGTAATTTATGCACGTACCCCCCGCCCGCGCCCCGCCGCCGCAGCCTCGATTTATCGATAACGGACGGCGAAATATCGATATGTTTTAATTATTTATTGATTTATTATAAACACCACGCTAGTAAACCGCTGAATGGTTTCGTAACACGAAAATATCGGGAATGCACAAGTGCTTCTAGGCCATTGGGAATATTTCCAATGTTAAAAAACTAATGACACAGTAGATTGTTATATCATTGCGAGCATATTATTACAGGCATGCCTATAATAATATGCTCGCTGTTCAAGAGTATTATTACGATTAGATAGAGTAGCGCCAGGTAACGGAGATAAATCAACCGTAAAAATGTTTTACAACCTGTATATAAAATACATCAGGGCTTACAGAGTTAATTAACTTTTATAATTTACCTATATAATCTTCTGATTGTTAAATGTTTTTCGGTTCAATTTTTGCAATAATCTTGAGTAAATATTTTATGTCAATTTCATTTTTTTTTGCATTCCAATAAGTCCCATTAAATGCAAAGAAAAGGCGACACCTGGCAACATTAACTTACTTAAGGTGGCCATTTATCGATGGCATCGCTGTATATGCAGTTTTAAATAAAACAACTGAAATTGAGTTCTATGTTTGAGCGGTAACGTTTGTTTTTCAATGTCAAGTAGTTGAAAGGCATAATTCTTTAAGATAATTTGTACTCGACGGGGGACCAATACATATTACGTACTGTATGGGATGCTACTGCAAATTGTTGTACCATAAAACGTAGTGAATGAAAAATGACGGAACGTAAAGCGTATTGCTTTCTTATTACATAAATTGTTTATTAAAATAGTGCGGTGTTTTCGAGTTCACCCTTATCATATTTCTTGCTTGGAAAATTAATAACATTGCAAATTTCATTTACTTTGGGGTCGTATATAAAGAAAAGGTTTATGTAGCTGGCGCACACAAAAAACGCACACCATAATCAGATACCGAATGCTGGCTAATGGGTTATGGATAAAATTTAATTTAAAATGCTATAACATCGAGAATCGGCTCACCTAAATTATTATCGAAAAACATTTTTGACCGACTTCCAAAAGGAGGAGGTACTCAATTCGTCTGTATTTTTTTTTTGATTTATAACATTATGCAAATTTCTTGTAAAATATTTATAAGATTAATATCTTATAACTTTTTTTTACGGTATTAATATACCGTCATAATACAAATTTATTAGCAAAACCGAAAGAACGAATGATCGAATGAATGAAGATGAATGAATAGATTGGCAGTACCCACTCAAAATATTGACCGGCGTATTGACAATAGATGTGAAGTTGCATTGAAAAATATTTATTTTGGACGCGACGGCGTTCTTTAACCTTAGAAAGATAACCTACGTCGATTCGACGTGCAACGGTTTTTTTCAGTCCGCTCTAGTCGTGTGCGGCTCACAACCGGGACACGTTACATTGTCGTATCGCGACAGTAATCTTTTCAAACAACTCAATGGATTCCGACAGTTCGCAGGATACGCGGACATCGCTCGGATAATTGTACAACTTCCGTAGTTAACGACCTACTATAAGTTGAAATGACGAACCTTTCCATTACTAAGGTTTTCTTACTAGTATTAAGGGAAGTGTACCGCTGACAGTGGACTGACGTAGATTGATGGTGACGAAGGGTGTGTTAGCGTACCTCGTCGGCGAGGTCGAGGTGCGTGGGCTGTGCCTGCAGCAGACTGGCCAGCCGCGCCGCGTCCCCACGCGCCGCCGCCTCCAGCACCGCGCCCCCGCCCATGCGGTTACACCATCACTGCAACAAAACAAACTATACTATACTACGCTATTGCTAAGTAGCATATCTGTATCACGAATAATGCATTATCATTTAATATCTGTGCAGACAGCATAGATTATATAAATGATCGTCGTGCAGTGTAACATTATCGATATCATGCATTCGACTCGTTCATTAGGTTTTAGTTACTGTCAGGAAAACAAATCGATCGTTCATATTTTACCAACACTCAGCGGTTACTTGCAAATATCGTAGCAACACGTGATATTGGCGGACGTATGTAAGTCTATCTAATCTCGGCAACGAGTTATAACAAGTTGCAGGCTGCTAAATGTATATTATTAATGCTGAGCATGTTATCAAAGCACTTACTACACTCCACGCGGTAATACTTGAATTAATCCAGTATTCCATTTGCCAGCTCGTTCGATACGGGCCCAGATCTTACCCGGCCGCCTGGCGCATACAAAATGAGTTTCTATTTAGTAACTCGGTTATATAATATCATCTACTAATTGAATTGCTGATATATTACTTATAAAACTCTATTTGTTTATTTATTCATTTATTTATTTATCGTACTCTTTATTACAATGTAAGAAAACAATAATTGGACGAAATTAAAAAATATACATAACGACTTTACGGAAGTGGAAGAGTTGAAAGAAATTTCTCAGTACTCTATCCGGCGGAAATCCTCAGTCTCTGCCTATATCTATAAGAAACGGGCGTGACTGCAGGTATGTACATGAAAAATTGTTATGACATTTATTAAAGCACCCTAATTACATCGCACGAAATAGGTATGTATATTCAAAGCAATACGTTAAATAAATTAATAAGCTACATACATATGGGCTGATGATTGATTGTGATTGGCGCCATTCGTTCATTCCATTCGTCGTTCGGTCGTACGTACGCCGGAAGATATACGTTCGCTCACCAATAAAGCAGACGAATGTGGGCCGGCCATTTATCTTTGTAACGCTGTAGTGTGTTCTACGATCATTTGGACTATTAATAAATAGAAAATGCGTGATCCATTATCGTTACAATCTCTCGAAGCAAGTTTTTCAAGATTGTAATTTTTTTTTCATGTTTCAAAAATAATGCAGCCAGTCATTTACAATAATAGCTAATAATAATGATATTTATTTTAAACTAGCTTTGCCCGCGGCTTCGCCCGCATGGAATTTAATGTGTCACAAAGTTTTTCCCACAAACGACCCCGCCCGAATTCTAGGATAAAATGTAGACAAATAAAAATAAATAAATAAAACAATATGTTAATCCACAGCCTCCTCATGTTGCGAAGATATACAGTTAATCATAAGACATAGTAATATCAGTAATATGCTATAAAATAAATCGCGATAAAAGGTAGCTTATATCCTTTCCCAAGGCCACGTCAATCTGCATCAAATTTCATTAAAATTGGGGTTAAGTGGTTTAGGCGTCAAAGCGTAGCAGACATACAGACAGAGTTACTTTCGCTTTTATAATATTAGTATGGATTACAAATGTTATGTTGAAATTTAAATTTTTCAAGAAAATTTTCGGCAACTGTTTAGAATGACTGCATTTTGTAGTAATTAGTATTTATTGGTAGGCACTCGTGCCTCAGGGCGTTGCTCAGTTTGGGAGCCGCTGATCAGTGTGGTTGTTTGTAATTAGCATCATTCATCCGTTCCGTTGATACGCCGGAAGGTGTGTGTGCTCTATCGATATAACTGACTAATACGAGTCATATCTGACTAATGCGAGTCCGGTATTAATCTTCGCGGCGAGGAACACGCCCTTTGAACAGAACCTGACAAATACGTATTGAATACGTGATAAATTCATAAATGACACTGCGCCGTCATCAATATATGTAATAACTAGCTGACCCGGCAGACGTTGTTCTGCCATATAAATTATAACAGTATTTCTCTACGATATATTATACATATAAAC
>DWUN01000778.1:0-19957 GCA_018249975.1 Passova gellias
ATTATGATAATTTAATGAATGAACAGTTAAAAATGACGTGTAAAAGATGCTTCTTAACAGATAGATAGCAGGTAGAACTACGATAAATACTCCGATAAAAGATTAGTGAGAAAGACAAGTATGACGTTAATTGACAAATTAGTCTAATTTAAGCGATCATAGCTCAGATCACAGCGATCAGAGCGCGAGACTCCGCGGGTGGGTAACTAAAGTCGCTTTACGTAGTGCGTGGTGGTGGAACTTAAATGATATCAAAATATTTTTTTTACTTAATTAAATTAATAGGCATCTATGTTCGATCATCAATCTTATGTTGACATTAGTCACGGTAGTATTAATAGTCCCGAGCACTGAGTGGCGGCAGAAATAATTTTAGTGTAATAATTGCTGCTTCAAATACCATACAAATAAATAATGAGAGATTAATTAGCCATCTAATATTTGCTAGGCTCGTTACATTCCAAAAGAGATTTTTAATACATTATTTGAAATCAAGCTAAAACTGATTGTATTACAGCGCTGAGTGATAATAGGTATTCTGTAGTGTCACTTACGTTTTACAGTGCAACCTTAAACAAAACCTTCCGTTTGATTATAATTAAAAAGTTCCATATATAAGACAATTTTGTTATAATTAATTCAAAAAATATCGTGTGAACCAATACAGTGCAATGAACTCTCCCGAGCGCGGCGTTTCAAGCAATTATTTTCCCAATGCAACTCGTGGCTTTCCTCCAAAATTTTATGGCGAGATAATCGGCCGGCTCTCTGGGTCCATAATAATAAATTGGCAATGCGAAACCATAAATCAGTGCGCATGAAATTCAATAAAGTCATATGAGCGAACCACCTCCGAGGGGAGTTTAATTTGCAATTAATCAAGCCGGCCCTAAATTAGGAGCTTCGGCAACGATCAACAAAAATTGATGCAATGTAAAGCTTTGGACATAATGCGCCGTAAACATAAGATGCAAAGATAATGTAATATTATACTATAATAAGCAGAAAAAAAACGTTATAAATTTAAAGTAAAATTTTCTATATTAATATTACATTATCCTATAGTCTACACAAACTTTAAAAGATCTTTTCAAGGTTAATAATGACAGCCTAAAATAAACTACGCTAACTTCGTATCGGTTAAAACGTTGTCGTAACCTAAAAGTATTGCAGAACATACGGAAATACCGTTAAAAACAAGCGCACCCCATTGTGAACGAAGCCTTACAAACTTATATTTATGCACCTCAGTAAGTCAATGGTTTCTGACGTGACAGCCAAATTCTAAAGCATAAAGCATAATGGTGAAGAATGACTCAATTTCGCCAACTCGAAACTTTTACGACAGATTGATTGATTGATCTTAACACGAGGGCTTCATCTCTGATGTGATTAAAAATTTCTTACACTTTAGATCCGGTGTTAATAAAAGGTGAACTGTTCATCATTATCAGCTGATACCGAAACAACCAAAGCAATATCTAGGGACAATTCCACACACGACTATCCGATTCCAAATTAGGCAATTTAATGCCTGTGTTATGGTGACCGCACAGTTAATAAACATACATATATGCATACGATATATTACTGATATCGTTATTTATATTATCACCAGACACAGAGCAAACAGATGTGCTCATCACACAAATGTTTGTCCTGAGTAGGAATCGAACCCACGACTTCCGGTTTTGCAGTCACGGTCTCTAACCATTCGGCCACGAGACCAGTCAAATTAGCATCCTCAATATAAATACGAGTACATGTCCGAAATTTATATTCTGTTTTTGCACTAAGTATCATGCTTAAATCTATTCCGTACTAATATTATAAATTTGGTAATTGTATGCTGGTTTGTCCTTCTTCCACGTCAAAACAGAGCAAAGAATCGATGTGAATTTTGGTATGGAGATAGTCAAGGAGGTGGAGAGTGACACAGACTACCTTGTTCAGACAAAAACATCTCATTTTCAGCAAAAAACACGTTTTGTAAAACGAGTGATATAGATGGCGTTACAGGCGTATAAAACTAGTGGGTACATAAAACTGAAAATGAAACGTGTCACATTGCGACATGTTGCGTAGTCTCGACGGTGTTCCCATATCCTTGTCTATCACATTCCATACCAAATTTGGACCTTTATGTTGGTCGAAACTACCTTGTAGGCACATACCGATAAGGATCGTCGTGTACAAAATTACATTTTCGTCATGTTTTTAGAAATATCAACGCACTATCAGTGCGAAAGATATAATCCAAGGCTGTATAGATTCGGCGTGTGATAAGAATTGTTTTAAATGTTTTGGAAAATTTTGATCACGAATTTTGAGGTTAAAAATTAAGGTTAGGTATAAATATTTATTTGTACAAAGACCATAGAAAATATCATTGTATGAGCATAGTCATAAAATAGTTGAACGAAAATGACAATAAATTAAATTTAATAAATGTTATAAAACTAAATTATAAATTTTACGCACGTTAACGATGCGTCTCGCTCGCATTAGAACACTAGAGTATTTTATTACAAAGAAATCGTGATTGCATTCAATTTACAACAATTATCGACGCATCATAAATGAAAGCCAAATAATAACATAAAAAAAGCTTTTAGAACAACTTGCAGAATGTTAATTGAAAAATGAAACCAAATTACCATCCTCGTATCCATATTATACAATCGATGTAAAATTTTCAATCAACATTTTGTCAGATTTAATTGGACACGTCGGGTCAAGTTGGGGCAGCTATTACAACTAGTGGATTGGGACATTAAAATAAAAATGTAATTAATTAGGTAATCGATGTTCAAATTACAGCCGCCGTGGGCGAAAGAACGGGTATTTGGTTATACTGTGTCCACTGTTGAACACACCTACATACGTGTTTTACGATATCTCTTTTTTTTTTTCGTCAAACAATTAATTCGGTTTCCGTATGCGAACGGTTTTAACACAGAAGTCCCGACTGTTATTTGGCTCGCCGATAACTTGACATACGTTTTGTTACCTGTCAAACTCAGTACAACGTTATAAGGTATTCAAGAGTTGTAATAATAATTAAAATAAATAATAACATTTTGAAGAAATATTCTTATTCGTTTTTAAGCGTAGAAATATGCAATAGTCAGTATTACAAAGATTGAAAATAAGAAAATTAATTCTCACTGACAGTAATGCTCATTATTTGTAACCGTTATTAAGAACATAACACACTATGTACATAGCGATATGGTGGGAGTGGACATTTTCGGGGACATTCAAATTGATAGAAATTTAAAACACTGAAATAAATATGATAACTCATGATATCAGAAAGTTGGCTTTATTAGCCTACTAGCTGACCTGGCAAACGGTGTTCTGCCATATAATTTTTTTTTTTTTTGCTGCTCCTCTCCTATTCATCTTAGCGTGATGTTATATAGCCTAGAGCCTTCCTCTATTAATGAGCTATCTAACACTAAAAGAATTTTTCAAATCGGACCAATATTTCCTGACATTAGCGCGTTCAAACAATCAAACAAACTCTTCAGTTTTATATTATTAGTATAGATAAATAAGAAAAAAATGCTAATATTCATCAACTCCGCTGATATCTGTAAACGTGAATTTCCGACGTTTCTATTATTTTACTACGAAGCGCCCCGTTAGTGGGCAGCTTTAAATCCGCATCGTGAGATTTACGATGTAATTAAAATATTTACTTCACATTAAAACACTACTCGCTCTATTAAGGGGAAATCTCAACACACTTTTATTTCTTCGTAATAATTTAGTTGTATGCGTAACCTTGTTTTAATATTTATGACTAGTATTTATCTGCATATATGTAGTTACAAAAAAACAGCGCTGATCTAATTTCGTAAGCCCGTACATGATGTGAATAAATCAAAAAGATCCTAAAGCTACTTTAAAAAAAAAGAAGAATATGAGATACCTAATGTTAAAGGTGAAATACAGGTCGAGTATCACCACCAAATTAATTACTACGGCAATATAATTATTATAAATACTAAGGTGACAATTCCATTCATATTTCGGCGTATTTATATTACTAGCTAGTACAAATTAATATACAAATGAATAATAGCTAATATATCTATTACAAATTTGTACTGACAGGACTAATTAATAGTGTTATATTCGATGTCTTGTTCGGAGCTGCGTGCATATGTCCATAAGCGGAAGCGGTAACTTTGTTCACAGTAAAAAGGCTCTATTTCCTTAAGGATTTAATGAAACCATCAGAAGGTGCTTTTGCTTATGTATAGGTACCTATACCTGTATCCAAATGTAACATTTTAAGATGTACTTTTTAGTTTGATTCTTGTGCCGTATACTTATACATATAAAATCGCACTAAAATATATGCACGCTATTATCATTACCGTTTTCAGCCCTTTGAGAAACGTAATCCAGTTGACTTTTGTCGTCTTCTAAACTGATAGGCAATAAGTTCGCCCATTGTATAAAACAATAAACGGTAAATAAATAAATATAAATTCTCCGTTGTCGTGATTGAAAAATTTTGAAGAACAAAATGAATTTGAATGAATGATAGCGCATTCATATTTAATCGGACGAATCGGATTCATATTTAGTCGGACGAAGCGATCGTCAATTGTTTTTTACTACCAATTGCTGAAGACTGGAACTCCCTGCCGGCGTTGGGGTTTCCTTGCACGCAGACAATGAAATTCATGTTTATCAGGCAGGCACATAGTTTTTCTGAGTGGATATCAAACTAACCTGTCATTCTCATCCTCAACATTCAGTTTCGTTAATGGGTAATAAGCGTAGTAGCCTTCTTTTTGCCCCGACGAATATAGGATATAACAATTTAATTTAGTTGCATATTAATGTATAGTAAAGCTTACCCTTAATATTGAATTAATATAGCTACTAGCGGCATCCGTTCCTAGACAAGATCGGTCACAACATTTGCCGCCGGTTCTGTATTGACAATAAAATTGATAGATAACCGTGATTAACTCGGAAAACGTGGCCGTTTCACTGTTCTTGTCTAATTGAGAATTTATGTCCACTTTTATGAAACCCGAGATATTCGTGTGTATTACGTAAATTTACACCTTAATTTATTAAGATGTTGGAAATAAAAATCTCAAATCCATCCACTGCACACGTTTAGTGGCGCGCGGGCTTTGTGTCAACGAGAGGTCTGGGGTACTAAGACGTTCTAGACAATGATAGCTTTCCAAATATTTAAATATATTTAAAGCTCTTCATCTCCAAATAAGGTTTTCTTTACTGTTAGTCAAGTTAACTGTTGCGTTTCCTGTAATGCGTGTCACACGCACGCGCGACGTGAAGAGCGTCTAAACGGTGGGATGCGTGCGGCACGCATGCGGACCAGACCCGTACGCGTATAGGCACCTGCATGACAGTTTTCTTGTGAAAACTAGTAAGTATTATAGTGATCATAAAAATGTATAACATTAAAAGCCATTGCGCAATAGCTCGTAAGAAAATTCAAATGGTTAAGTAACATTTAAATAACTTTACAAACATTTAAGACGTTAATGTAAGTCATAAAATTGATATGGTCAGTGCACACCAATATTTAGTCACTTCGCGTTACTCTTATACAGTGTTTGATTCTGTTCACTTAGTATTGTGAACTGTCTCATTTTAATTTTAAGAATACCAACTTTAGAAGTGTTTCATGTGTACTCACAGATTTTCAGAAAGCGACTGCGTAAAACCAAAATATGATCTAAAAAAGACCAAAATGATTGAACACTCACAATTGTACTGTTAAATTTTGTTTTTTGCTGTTATTGCCAAAGACACACATAAAATACACACTCAGAATAATGCAACTCAATCCTCTTTCAGCTGTATTGCCCAGCTACGAAAAAAATCCAAATTTTAAATAAAGAGAGATTTTAAAATTAATTTTCTCTGTCAAATTGACAGATGAAAATGAATTTTCACTATCGCTTCAATATTAGTATTATAAACTTGCCGTTATTGAATGGACCTAATGAAAGCAAATATTAATAATACTGAGAAAAATTCGTTTATGTATTCAATCAATTCGATCAAGACAGAATTACAGTTTAAGTAGACTTAAGCGGGACGCGGTGTGGATTGACCCTTTTTTAGTTCGGACACACTGCTGTCAGTGAGAGAGTGAAAAGTTGACAGTATAACAGTTTTATTACAAGTATTACGTGATGGCTATCGGTTCGAACTGGATCAACTCTTATCTAACAAACGGGCTGATCATTTCAGTTATTTCTCACACTTGCGTGTGTCACTATTTGTTTCTCAAAGCAATTTATATCAGTGACATGTTGACACTGTTCGTGTATCAAGTTCTTTGCGTTTTACCGATAATTTGGTACTAAGACTGTATCGTATACTCAACTTATATATGAGTTAAAAATATTTTGATAGATGCAACTGCAGTGATCATATTGGTCAGATATAGATTTATGGCAGAATCAGAAGCCTCGAGAAAATTAAATTAACGAGTGAACGTCAGGTCTGTAAAGTTACATCGCACTTGTTGTCGTAGTTGTTTTCTGTCTAACCCGTAAGGGACCTGTCGTGATGGTATATCTATAGTACATCGGGTTAAATAATTAAACTAAAAGTGTTTCACCGCGAGGCTTTGTAGACGCAGAATGACGACCGTCCACAAAACTATTTACACAGAGCATATAATAAGCACTCGACTAAGTGCTTTGACCACCCCCTCGCTGTGAGTCGTGAGAGGTTCGTGTGTGCATCCATCAGGAAGGATTGATCCCATTGAGCGGGTGACAATGAATGACGCTGTTTGCGGACACCGGGCGAGGCGCTAACTCGCGACATCTGAGCGATTAGCGACCACATGACGACTTAACTGTAAACATCGTTACCATTACCACTCCATAGGCCTATGAGGTTTCGGTAATGACAATTTGTGCTTTATTACAGAGGCGTAGGAAAGTCGCAGCGGTATTTCTAATGTAGCCGGTCGTTTGTCAACGCCAGACTAGATCGCTCTGTCACTGTATGAAAGCAAACACTTTTAAAAGTTGATGTGACGATGAGCAATGTTGACGTAAGGTTTTAGTGGTCGCATCATGAACGTCGACTGGCTCCGAGTTTGTTGTATTTCAAATTGGGCCTGAGACATTCTCGTCGTCATTGTTGGGGACGATACGCTTTTAGAAAGTACCATGTAACATTTAAATATCACTCGCTATAACGGTGAAGGAAAACATCGTGAGGAAACCCGCACACCTTAGACATGTCATAAAGTATATAATATTTTCTTAGGTGTGTGAAGTCTACCAATCCGCACTTGGCCAGCGTAGTAGACTATGGCCTAAATCCTTCTTACTATGAAAGGAGACCCAGTCCAGCAGTGGACCAACAAAAGGGTAGAAAAAAAAATGTAAATCGCCCGTTTGGATACGAAAATATGGTTTATAATTCACTAGCTTTTGCCCGCGACTTGTCCCGCCTCCGCATCAAAAAATTTAATCATTTACGACATCACATTAGAAACCTCAAAAGTAACAGTATTTCTCTACTATATAATGGATGTTATTATACATATAAACCTTCCTCTTGAATCACTGTACCTATCAAAAAAAACCGCATCAATATCCGTTTAGTACCTACTTTTAAAGATCTAAGCATACATAGGGACAGACAGCCGAAAGCGACTTGTTTATAGTATGTAGTTGAAGTAATCGAATTAAATTGTTTTCGTATGTATTTTGATATCAAAGGATTTGGAAAAGCTTTGTGTAAGCCGTTTGCTTATTACGTGATAAATTTCTTGTGTACATTCTGATTTTTTAGACGCAAATCCTCGCAAATTCTATACGCATGTATAATATAGGAGAGGGTTTAAATTAATGAAATTTTAAAATACAGCATAAAAGGCAGTCACAATGAATTGTGTTAACGCCAGCACAGTTTGCGTCCATAATGGGTGCGAGATGCGTTAATTGGTGAACTTTAACGCACAACGACGCGGTTTCCAAACGCAGTGATTAACTTACGTAGAAGGTCCTCTCAACTCTCTAATAGCGTTGTTTGAATTTCAGTCTCCACTTTAGGGATCTGAGTTCAAATCTGAAATGAATCTCACATTACAAAGTTAGGTGGAGGAAAACAGCGTGTATAAAGTCTGCCAATCTGCAATTGGCCAGCGTGGTAGACTATGACCCAAAACCCTCTCACTATGCACGAAGACCAATTACTAATCAGACCAAATTGATACTGAAACATTGCAAATACTATTTTCTCTTATTTTAAAGAGTGCTGGGAGGTTTATTTCGAAGGTTTTTTTCTATCGGTGTATGAGAGCCTGAAAAGCGCTAAAATGAATTATATCTATAAAACTGTAAGAGATTCATCAAGTATACAGTAGTATGTATACATTATGATGAATAAAACAAATAGAATTCGAATTCATTGTCTCCAGTACTAATTATTATTCTAACAGCATCACGCCAGGTCCTCAAAGGGGATGCAGAGAGCGTTGATTGCTAAATATCTCTATCGATACGTTCTTCATACCAGTACCAATGATGCCTAGTATCACCTCTGCGTTATGCTGACTCCGGCGCTGGTTAGCGATGCCCCTCTAACTGCAGCGCAAACAAGCCGCGACAGGCCATCGCACTCTCGAGCGCACCGTGAACTAGTTCTGTCATGTTCTGCCCTAAAGTTTTAGGGGTGTCAGGTCAATTCTTATGTCGTATATTGCTGGCTCTATTTTACTATTTTTCACTATATTTATTGAACAGTTCTAATATTTAAAATCGAGGCAATCGAGGCGATCAATTCATTAATTCATAATCAATATAAATAATTCATTTTATAAGTGTATATTTGATACATTACCTATATAAAAATAAAAGTTCTTATTTTAACACGGAAGTTTTAACATTTTAGTATTGGGCACAGTTATCTCCAACAACTGTGGGAAGCGTGGATCATACTCCAGGACGATTCTTCGATGCAGTTCGACGGATTAATGGTCAACGCGTTTGTCCTATTATCCATATCTGTAACGGGTGCTTTTTGAGGTTTTATCGCTTTCAAATAATGAAAGGTAGGAGTCAAATGATTGTTATCATGACGAAGTGAACATTTTCGCCGCATTTATACACGTGTATTACAATGTAGGTCGTGCGTTACCGTTTTTGTAATGTCAAACCTGCAGTTACCCTGAAATAATCTGTCGTAGAGGCAGTTATGACGTCGGAAATAGAAGAGATGATTCGCCGATTTGTTACCCAACATTAATTATAACAAATCGCCGTTTCGCGCACAGTGGCCGCCGTACAGAGTATATTACGAACATTTTCAGAGAGTCCCACTTTGTAATAGCTAACAAGAGGGCAGAAAGCTCTACATTTAGTTATCTACACAATTTTCTTTAAAGCACCGGTGTCATTCACTGCTATAATGATTGTTTTTTACAAAAAAACATGTTGTAGGTATGTGTTTATACTGTAACTAACCAAAATGTTTCATATGACTATAATTGACTCTGAATGTTTTATTCTATATTATACTTCTTTATGTTTTATTAATGGTAGCAGAACACTTGGTACAAGTGGACTTGTTGCGCTGCATTTAAAGTAGAGTTACTGAGACACGAAGTATTTCAACGAATCTTAGGGGAATCAAAAGCAATTGTACTTTACTTCCGGTAGTAATATCAATCTCGTTTGACATTGAATACGAATGTACCTTATTGTTTATCAGTGGTTGCCATAAGCGCAAGATGCCAAATTGTCACAGGAATCAAACGCTCGCCAAAAATCACCCATCCATATTATAATCCCGGTTACCTTTTCTTTCCAACTCTACATTTAAAAGAAAGTAGAGTATATAATATAAATCGTTATGTAGTTAACCCGCAAACGCTTGACGCGGTCCATTTAACACTGTATCGTTGCCAACGAATTTTGCCCTAGGTCAGCGCTTCGGACATCTGAATCTCATTATTTGGCTCTACAATTTACTCGCAATGGGTCAATTGATCCTTGGTATAAATCAATGAAATTGAGGTGTATAATATTATTGTGCAGCTGCCGATCATATTTTGAATAAATGTTGGGTATTTGAACATTTCCGTACAATTTAAAAAGAGAACACAGATTTTTGATTATGTACATAATCTATATAAATAAAAATGCAACAAACAGCAATTTAATTTTTCCATATAAACTGCTTACCTGTCACACATTATATGATGTACGTCCCGTCAAGTATGAATGAAATCGGTACAGATATTGGTGTAAAGAAACTATTTTTTTACGCCTTTACGAAGTTAGCCGGGACAGCTACATAGTTCTTTGATAAAAAAATATGTAATATACATACATACCTACCTACAGAAAGAAGTAAAATATTATTATCATTAGTACAAATTCATAATTGATTCCCGGTTATTTCGGTCAAAGAACAATTTCACTGTTTTTATTGCAATTTGATAAACTTCTATCTCCTTACTCTCGGTCGTAAATTCGATTTAAAGTTGACAAGATTAAAAAACCAATTATAATCATTAACTCAAATAGTTACTTCGGAAATTATCGCTTATTGTGTATTTAACTGGCCTCTTGGTTAAGTGGTTAGGGAACTTGGCGGTAAGTCGGCGGTCGTGGGTTCGATTCCCACCTAGAACAAACCATTGTTTGATGAACACTTTGTATATTCAGCGTGTGGGTGTAATAAAAATATCTATTAAAGTGCTAGTTACTATAACACGGGCATTTAATTGCTTAATTTGTAACTGTGTTAGGAATTGTCCCAGTTATTATTATTATCTATTATCATATCATCTTATTGTCTATTATCATATGATATTATGATCTACTAGGTTTTGCCTGCGACTTCGTCCGCGTGAAATAGTGACTGGGTTGCATTTGGAGTATTTCAAAATAAATTATAGCCTATATGTTGCCTATATTATATAACAAAAACTGTTTCATCAAAATCCATCCAGTAGTTTTTGCGTGAAAGCTGCACAATAGACAGACAGAAAAAAATTTCAAAATGATTTTTATTGGCTTATGTTACTTGTATGAACATCTCTAGGGGTTTTTTTTTAGTTTTTATTCAATTACAGAATTGAGCCTGCTACAGTTTTATTATATGTATAGATAATCATATCATATTATTATCCATTATATATCATTATCATATTCGCCTGTCCATCATTAGAGCACTTCCTCTCTTCACTTAGCCGTGTCTCACACCAGATGGTGCTTTGAAGAATTATAAATTGACATACAACTTATCACAGTTAATTTATTCGTCTGGATAGACTGAGGTTTGTCGTTAGTTTGGCAATATTCCACGGGCTCACCGTGTAAGCGACGATCGACCTTATATCTGTAGCGTGTAAGTTCATTTAGCGATAACAGATATAATTGTATCATTTTCTCAGATCACTAAAACGCTTCTGTCACTAAGATACACTTAAATTGAAGCCAAAATAAACTGAACTTCTTCAATACGGATTTCGTAACTGTAATTCCGTTGGACAGTAATCATTGGACAAACATTCGAAGCGAGACCTCATGAGTCAGACGTCAAATTGATAGTGTTAAAATATATTTTAAATAGATTTTTATGGATATCACACCTTACATACGCGTGGGACTTGACGCCATGCTGTTTATTGTACTTGTATCTTATTATTATACGGTTTCGTAATATAGGATTATTCTTATTATAAATAAATAGCTTTTGTCTGCGACTTGGTCCGCGTGGAATAGTAAATTTTCGCAACATTTTAATTTCCTAGGATACTTTTATTGCAAAATTTATGGCAATTTTTTTTACACCTTTGGTTATATTATTGTAGTTTTAATAAGGATTCTTATTTTTCTGTAATCAATATAGCCTATATAGATCCGTGATAATGTAGCATTCAAATAGTGAAAGAATTTTTGAAAATGTTTTAATAGTTTTAGAGCCTATTCGTTACATACAAATCTTTCCTCTTTATAATATTAGTATGACTAGCGACCTGTCCCGGATTCGCATGGGTGGAATTAAGTTTTTTTTTTAATTTTTGAATTAAATTGGGTAAAGATTTTGTTGCCAATTACTTGTTGTACAACTATGATTTACGTAGTTTTGTTTTATCATCAATAGTTTTAGCAGCGCACGCAATGCAAAGAATTCCATAGGTCCTTTGTTTACACTTTAGATTACATTGTTACCGTTTTAGTAGGGATCCCTATTTTTTAAAATTTTTACAACCAAATGAAGAGTTTCGAAGATTACCTCCTACTTACGAATAAAATGTACTTACAAACATACCTCTTTATAATATTGGATTAGATTTATCATATCATCTGTATTTGCATATAGTTTTAGCATGACGTTAGTGGCATAAATTTTGACGTGATTTTTATCTTGATTTATAACTGCGTTATAGCAATCAACAGCGATGATGAAGTGAAATTGTTTGGAATAAACACGAATTTAAATTATCATCCGAAGATAAGTTTTCCTAAGACCGAAATGCTTACGTCGCAACGTTTGCATGAAAAGGCCTACTGTAATAGAAGATGAGTGGCCTATCGGTGTAGTGGTTAGAGACCCTGACTGTTAAACGGGTGATCATGGGTTCGATTTCCAGCTAGGACAAATTTGTGTGATGGCCACATTTGTTTGTTCTGTGATTGGGCGTAGTAGAAATATTTATTATGTATTGTACAGTATGTATATATAAGTAGTTTATCTGTCCGTTTACCATTGCACGGGCTCAGCTTAACATGAGATCAGATAACCAGGTATGTAGGTGATATTGTTACTGTTAACTAACTTTCTCTTTCCTCGGCTAATACTCAGCATTAAGTCTTGTACATATTTATGTACGGTGTATTTAAACGGCGAACAACAACCTATTTCACGATCAGCCAATAAAGATAAATCCTTGCACGGCCCACAAATTATGTGACCGCAGTCCTTAAGACGCGTACGACGAACGTCGCTAGGTGTCAGCGCGCGCGCATTCAGCCGCCACTCGGGGGCGATTGATTCAGCTAATGTAAGCGCTGGTAATGATGATTCAACTCGACTGTTCCACGGATTTGTTTTATCGACTTTGTTATCGGTTTTTCAATTCCGATTGTTGAATCGGTAAGCCCTTATATCCTAAGCTTGCGGATTTTAATGCGTGCATTTGGAAATTCCTCAATTTATTGAATACTTAACGCGAAGGGGACGATATCCGGATTTGTACTGAAAATAACGATGATTTTATTCGAATTAGCGATCTTTTTTTGTATTAAGTATTAGATTGTGGTTGAATGTGCAATCTAATTTCATAATTGTTTTAAACATAATACATAAATAAATAAATAGATAGATAAAGCCAAAGAAACAGCGTGCAATTTGAAGCGTAGTGCAACAAAGTTACAAATACACACGGTAATACATTGGACGCTGCGTTGCGTTGAACCTTTGAACGTTACGGTGTAGATGACGACACAGTCAGAAGCCGCGCTCTAACCGAATTCCCATGATGAAACTTAACCAACTGGACGTAAACATTTGTCTATGGGGTTAATAAAATGATAGCGAACGGCGAGCAAACGGCGCTCTCCGGCCGTAACTCACCGCGCACCCGACATTTACTGTTGTATTCCCGTTTTACAGTACAGTACAGTACAGTAGTTGTAAAGCCGCGAAGGTCGATCACTAGTTGTTTATTTTAATTGAAATCTTGATAAACGCGTGCGTACACTCCGATGGGATGAGTGCACCTGATTAACTGAAATTTCGGTCAGATTCTTACGTACAGTGTAGGTACTGGTGGGTGCGCATATGAAATGTTTTAATGTGTGCGTCAGCGCTCATTTGTTTTCACATATCGAAGCTCACGCGTCGAAATAGGTATATCTAGAACTTTCTTCGATCTCAAAGCTCGTATTGGAGACTACATTAAAACTAATATGTCACAAAATGATTGTTTTTGCTATTAAATTATGTTTTCCCAATACCTTATTTTTCGGTATAGCAGTAAGAATTTAGTTAATAAACCATTATTAATCATCAGTACATCATCATAGTACATTAAAACAAAGTCGCTTGTCGCTGTCTGTCCCTATGTATGCTTAGATCTTTAAAACTACGCTACCGATTTTGATGCGGTTTTTTTATTAGATAGAGTGATTCATGATGAAGGTTTATATGTATAATAACATCCATTATATAGTAGAACTATACTGTTATTTTTGAGGTTTCTAATGTGATGTGAAAATTACATTTATTGCGGCGGAGGCGGAAGAAGTCGCGGACAAAAGTCAGTATATCATAAATTACAGGCGTACGTAGGTAAGTATGTAAAGATATATGATGGCAGATAAAATTGGTATAATTCCCTAAATTAAATAATGAGCTCCACTTGATTCGAGATTTTATTCAAAACACGGCTCAGAAAAGGCCTGTTTGCAATCAAAGCAACCTTATACTTCCGTTCGAGATTGAATGATGAATGAATGGTACCAATTCAATGAATGTCAAGTGATGTGCACGAGTGAGAGGAAAACAGCGAATAAAAATAAGGAAAACATATTTCATTGGCTGATTTTTATCTACATTTACAGAAATAATGAATTGATCAATTACATTCATTAATGTTTTTTCACGTTCGTTAATGGACTACATCGTTGAGTTACTTATTTATTTATACTTTATTCGTAACTTATACATCCATACCAATAATATAAATGCGAAAGTATCTCTGTCTGTCTGTCCGTGACGTGATCACGGCTAAACCGCTAAACCGATTGTAATGAAATTTCATATAGAGATACTTGAGGGTTTCAGGGTGAACATAGGCTACTTTTTTCTCCATTTTTTTTTGTTTTTCCAGGAATTTCCTTGTTTTACGAAAATGTCGCAACTCCGACAAAGAAAACTTTTTGACACACTGATTTCCAGGCGGGCGAAGCCGTGGGCAAAACTAATACAATATAAATTATAAAAATGCTGACTGAATGCTAAAAGCATTCTCTCCCAGTCAACCTTTGGGCGGTTTTGAGACAACATGAAGTTAGTTGCAAATCCATTAATAGATTCTTACTCCTATTTCATCTTTTAATGTCTACTGTTAAATGTGGCTGTGAGCAAATTGTTTTCTTACGTGGGGGAAATCCCACGCCGTTTAAATCCACGGCGCTCGACCCTGCATGTTGGATCCAAGGTTGCGCATTCCCATTCTTCCGCGGGACAACGCCAATCCCACTATGGGATATCAACTCCTAGCTCTATCCCATCTACATCTCAAGAGGCATAGGGGAATACCGCGTAAAATATATCTATCTCATGGCTGGTTTCCCGTTTATTAAGTCCCTACTGTTCATTACGTCGAGATGCAAACCGAATTAGGATTACGTATAAAAGGCCTTCGCGATATTAACCAAACTATTGTATAGGTACTAGCTGACCCGGCAAACGTTGTTCTGCCATATACATTATAAAAGTATTTCTCTACTGTATATTGTATGTTATTATACATATAAACCTACCTCTTGAACCACTCTATTTATTAAAACAAACTGCATCAAAATCCGTTGCGTATTAAAAAACTAAGCTTATAGGGACATACAGCGGAAAGCGACTTTGTTTTATACTACTGTTGTATATTATGAAAAGATTTTTTAAACATCATATTAATATAAATCTACTTCAAAACACTTTCGACTTACTTTTCGTTTGATTGTGACTTAAATATTTGTCATTGATATCCCTTAATGTAAGAGTCAGTTCATGAATGGGAATAATCAACATTGAACAGTTCATTCAATTCGTACTGAGCCAATTACACGTTCGCTCGGCCATTAAACAATCATTAGTTTTCGGGCGCGATCAATCTGTAACGATGTAGACGATTCCCAGTAAAGTGTTCAGACACGTCTAAATTTATTCGAACTAGCTTCGCACTCGCCTGACAATGAACTCTTGTCGAGTAAACAGTACATCATTCAACGCGACCTGGCGCTCGTCTATCGACTTCTCAGCGGCGGATCGTAAATCGATATTTACCGGTTAGCACAACACTAGTTGTAGTAAGTGAGTTTTTACGATCGCCCGTAATTAGAGAACTTTCGTATTTCGAATTTAGAATGCCAGTTGAACGCGCTGTCGAATGATTTCCGTTACGCTAACAAGTCGGTTTGTGTATTATTGCAAATATTATTTATGACAATTGCTATGAGACCGTCAAGTTTACGTTCTTGATTTTTAATCTAATCTAATTGTAGAAATAAATACTACACCATTACTAATAACATCACAACAAATTGTGTGTTATTTATTTACAGAACGTAACAAATTAACTCCACAGGAACCTCTTAAAATCTATGTAAATATTAAGCTAAAACACATTAAGTTATATAAAGACAAATTCTAAGAAGTCTCAGAGAAAGTTTCAAAAACTACTAGGCGCCGAAACAAAAAATAATCTAATTAAAAGCGCAAACTTTCCACATGCTGTATATATTCCCAATGTTTATAACTATGAGAAGGCTATTGCATTCCACATTCGGAACTAAGAATAATTCACGCAGAAGCAAAAGAAAAATAGGCCGAATCTAGACTGAACCAGCCTAAACTGCAATTTACTCGTCAACACATTTATTCAATTACGCGCTCACCATTACCCGTGATGCGAGATACGGTCGATTTAACTCACGTAATTCACACGCAATGTATTTTAATTTTTGACGGCCAACAAATCTACGGAACGATGCATACATTATAGTGCTACGAGAACATCAATTCATTATTTGTTAATAATGTGATGATTGACGTATGGGAATTTGCGTTATTTCGTGCGAATATTTCAAATTTTTTTTTCAGGTTGAATGAAAGATAGCATATACACAGCATACCGATGAGTTGTCTTGGAATTTTACTACAATATTATAGACAGTTTTGTGTGGTAAAATATTACATTTTAAAATTATCTTCATCAATGTAATAATAAAAAAAAAAGTATACTCTGAACCAATATCACAAGCAACCATCTATGTCTATTATAAATTCCAGAAAGCTGATAAACTATATACAAATATTTTAAAAGACATTCTTATTTAATACAAATATTTGTCCTAGTTGAAAATCGAACCCAAACTCCGCCTCAACAATCAAATTCATTAACCACTACAGAACGTCACGACACAGCGATTACCAAATATTCAACCTAATTCAACCTAATTCTACCAAATTCAACCTAAGATTATTAATAAAGATTCATTGCCCGTTTGCTAGTCTCTTCAAATAAACAAAAAAAACACTCATGTATATATGTTACGATATAAAACATATAAATATTTTTATTAGGTATGATCAGACACAACAAACAAATGTGCTCATCACACAAATGTTTGTCCTGAGTAGGAATCGAACCCACGACCTGCGGTTTTGTTTAGGTTTCTAATAACTCGGCCACTCGATCAGTCTTAAATTGAAACAATTGTTACAGGGCGTCTGGCAGCGCAGTGATCCTCGACCCGCGCATGGTGTGCAAGAAGAACCGGCGTACACGCGGCCGCTTGGCGCAGATCTGCAGGAACGAGACCGGCCTGCTGAAGGAGATCAGCCGCGGCGTGACCCTCGGCGCGACGGAGTGCGCGCACCAGTTCAGGCACCGCCGCTGGAACTGCACCACGCAGAGGCGCAGCATGAGGAAGATACTTGTGAGGGGTGAGCATAGTGATACATCATTTTTTTCATTATTCATCAGAAGAGCCACAGATGTCTCAGCGGACAGGATACACAATTATAACATCGAAATGGTGATCCACAACACAGACACCTCGTTCCAAGATAAAAAAATAAATTAATAAATTATGTAATTGACAAACAAGGATGAGCGGAGACAGGATAAAAAAAACAAAAGACATAACAAGACGTAACATCACGCCTGTAATCCCCGAAGGGGTAGGCAGAGGAGTGTAGTACATCCCTACATTTCACCAGTTACGTTTAAGTCCCATAAAGGAATAGGCGGTGAGCCTATAGCCATGCACCGGGCACACATCCAGAGTCACTACTAGAAATTCTAAATTAGAAAAATCCAGCAGTATACCCAACCCGGGATTTGAACCCAGGTCCTCCCGTACTATTGCAATACTACATTTTGGCCATTGTTGTTTTATTGCACTAGAAGTCTTAGAATATCCATATCTTTAACGTCACAAAGTATTAAGTTTCAAAAAGGACATTTTCTATGTTTTTCACTTGGAAATAAATCGAATGTTTTCGTGGCGCTCGATTAACAAAGTGGGTAGATATGTTCATTTGGCTGTACTAAAAGTAGACACTTTTTCACTTCCGACTTTGTTAATTGCTGCAGTCTATATATAGAATTAGTGTTTTTATTTTTACATTTTCAAGAATGTTACCGATAGCGCTTTAAACTTTCTAACGGTGAATTCACTTACATATTTATAATCAACACTATACATATTTATTTAGTTCAGTCAAACTAACCTCTTCATTGTAAATGAACTTGTCAGCTGATAAATACAATGGTCCTTCGAGGCCATATTTCGGGATAAGCACTTGTAAGGCATTCCGCTTCACAGTCAGCACCACGGCGGGCTCGATTTCAACCCGGTTTCGGAATAGTATCTGTAATCACAATATTTGATATGAAAATACAATAGCGTATTTAAGTTAATACACACTTATTAGGGCATATTTTAAAGATACAAGAAAATTAGGGTGAAACGTAGATTTTCTTATTTTTTTAATGTAAGTTAACAGAAATTAATTTGTTTCACATGGTCGAATGTACAGATGCTTTATGGGGAAAAAAACTGACTAATGTTATACACAAACGAGAGGCGTTTTTTAGTATAGATGAAGGTCACACAATGAGTATACTCCAACAGGTGTGAACACGAGGCCACTAGAAAGATAGCAGCGCGTGCACTTACGTGCGTGTTGAGCTCGACGGAGGCGCGCGCGGCGAACTGCGCCTGGCGGTGGCGGTAGTTGAGTGTATCGCACAGCGCGCTGGCGCCGCGCGCCTCCAGCAGCGACGCGTGCGTGCTGTCCGCGCCGATGCACGCCGCCAGCAGCCGGTGCACGATCACGTCCGCGTACCTACGTGCACGCACACGTGGGACGGTCAGCGATCATATGACTCCGTTTTCTTACAATCTTTGCCGTTTAATAAATTGATTGTCGATGAAAAGGAGGGCGACGACACCCATCGGTGTACCTGCGTATGGGCGAAGTGAAGTGCGTGTAGATGGGACATGCCAGTCCGTAGTGGTAGAACTCCTCCTGGGTCTTGGTGCCGCTGCAGAAGTACACGGCCTGCTGCATGCAACGGGTGGCCATGATGCGCAGCAGGGTGTTGAAGAACGGCCGTTTGGGGTTCATTGCCGCGTCCAGCGATTTCGAAAACGATTTATTCGTCGACACGTCTATATCGAAGCCCTATAATAAAAATTAAAAAAACGTAATTATTTTTTCTGTTACAAAAACTACATTGATTTTCTTTTCACATCATATAATATACGGTTTTTAGATTATACATACTGATATCTCAACTTTTCTTTTATTAACATCATGATTGTCATCGAGTTTTAAATGTAACACTGCAGTAGGTTGAAAAGCCTTATGTCGTCCTTCATATATTTTTGTTATGTAAGCCTAAGCAGTAAGTTTTAGTGACAGACTAGATTCAGACAGTCTGACAATCCAAGTCAGTTAAGCATATGCGCCGAGTAACCTGTTGTGCAGCCGCTTTAAGGAAGGCGGTGAAGTTGTCGGGCGGCGGCGGGGGGTGGCGGCGCAGCAGCGCCATCTGAGGGAACTCCTCCACGAGCTTGCGCGCCACGCTCACGTTGGCCAGCAACATGAACTCCTCCACCATAGAGTTCGTCTCCAGTATCATCTTCGATTGCACCTCAATCGGGTCGTGGGTCTCAGAGTCCAC
>DWUN01000779.1:0-19944 GCA_018249975.1 Passova gellias
CCGAAATCCTTCCATTAGTTTTTACGTGAAAGTCGGACAACAGACAGACAGATAAAAATTTCAAATTGTTTTTTTTTTGGCTTGTATTATCTGTATGGAGACCTCTAGGTGTATTTTTTTAGTTTTTGTTCAATGTACAGCATTGAACTCTTCTACAGTTTTATTATATGTATAGATTACATTGGCTTGGTACGTTACTGATCGATGTAGCTAATATAAAGGTACATTTATAGTACCTATCCTATTCTGTTTTTTTAAAATATCCAGATCAACAGAATAACGTTTTATACGACTTTAACCCATGGGTTATGGTTCGTTAATAGTTATGGTTAGAACTTAGGGATAAATACCAATTATAACCATAAACTAGAATCTTTGTTGACCTGTCGTTGCTATGACTACTGGCTTGTTAATAACAAAAAATAGCATTTAAGTTCTAAAAAACTGTGATAGTGCTTATACTTATTACTACATGGCAGAATTGCATGTCCTGGGTCAATTGCATTGTGTGTCCGACTTTATAGAACAGTCTTTACTATTTTGTCGATATTCTTTTCAAACAGGTATGTACTTTTGCCAATATCTTATATTGCATGTATTAACAGAGTTCACTCGTATTTTTTTTATTAAATAGATATCAATGTTTAGGAGCCTGTATAGTACCTATCTTTCAGATTTTATCAATCGAACTGAATTTAAGGCAAGTAATTGATTCGCAGGTCCAAATTGGACGCTTATATCCGGGTGTTCAGAAGGTCAAACTGTCTCGGGAAAGCCGGATTTCAAAAATAGTGTTCTATGGGCTCAACCGTTAGATTTGCATTACGTTACGAAAGGAATACAAGGTGAAAAATATCTTTCATAGCAGTAACTTTAACTTCGTTGTTTGAAATATCGGTATACCAGCGATTACAAAGGGCAAATCTGATGTATAATGGGGTCTTGCAGTCGACTGTGACTGCAGACGATAATTGAGTTAGGCTAAATAAAAACAAGAGATGTTCGAGATATTGCGTTATATGAATCATTCTGTATTATATGTTTGCGATTCTACTGCAATGAAATGAAATTTTTACTGTCGGGAATGTGGTTTCACTGGTTGTGCGGGTTGGTCTGTATGAAGTGTATCACATTTTCTAGGTTTTGGCGTGGTTTATATTTTCAATTATTGTCAAACTTGTTCACTATTTCATTAAGTAATGTCTTGAATTTTAACATAGCAAATGAGATGATATGAAGCGGCTTTTTTGCATAGGCTGACAAACGGCCAAACGGGCCTCTTGGTGGCAAGTGACCACTTATGAAGTGGACTTACGCAACACCACCGCGTTTCCAGCCCTCCAGCCCTCAAGGACTGTTAACGCTTATTTTGAAGAACCGCATGTCATATTTTATTGAGTATTTAGATCAGTTATTTAAAACTTACAGGCTGGCCCAAAATAGTGATTCAAGTGAGTTGCCTCGATTCAATTGGTCGATCTTGGATAGTTGGATACGGCGTCTGCAGCTTGCCCGCAGCTCCGGGGTACCATTCTGTCGAGGTGCCTTGTTGGGTGCCTACGGCCACTACAATAACTGACAAGATCCGTCAGTATTTTCTGGGTGGGTCACATCAGCTCACACAAACAGATATCGTAACGTTGGGCACTGATAGGTTCGTGTATTTTAAGATTCTATCCTGTTTATAATATATTATATTAGAACTTATTTGCATGCGACTTTATTCAAATATTTTCATAGCATGTGATGATTCAATTGTGTATTTTATTAGTAAAGATTTTGATAAAGTATCTATTTAGTTATAACTTAACCGATTCCATTTTGTTTCAGACACAAATTAAACACTCAATCTAAAGGAAGCGTTCGACTTGATATCCATATAGTTTTAAGGAATTTTACTCAATTTGGAATAGAATATAAGTGAACATGAAACCCCTTACTTATCTTGGTTTCACAATTTCTTCGGTGTTTATGCAATTTTGTGTTATGGAATTGATCCATGAAAAATTTCAACTTGATAAAGATTCGACTATTTTAAACAATACGTTACAGAAGAATATTGATATAATTGAGAAGATTAATCGCAAGCCACACGGTTTATTTTACCGCACAGATACAGATACTGGTGTACGAAATAATAAACATACAGAATCTGGCAAATACAGCAATTCATCTTTAAATGACATAATTTCAACCTCAACAGATACCACAATCACGACATTTGTTTTTTATGATGAAGATACATCTGTTACAGAAGATTATTTTACGACTGAATCATATTATACGAACTCTGACTTGGACAATGTAACTGAGATAACTTTAATTAATGAAACGAGTTCTTCAACACCTAAACCAAGCCTGAGTAAAAAAGCAGTGACGAAAGAGAAATGCTTTTGTGATTTATTGGTTTGTATTTTGATGTGAAAGATACATTGATATATTGCGCAATGGTAAATTATACGAGTATTAGGTTTTTAAGGTCGATGACAACACCTTTATTTACTTCCTCGCTATGTCAGCTTCTTATTTAATCCTGTCCCAATACCCTTGTCTCTGTTATTAGGCACTGTCTAATAAAAAAATGATTACACAAAGTAGGTACCTACCCAAAGTGCTAGAAGTAATATCAATCAAGTACATCGATGTAAATCTGGACTAGAATCATTTTGAAATACATATTCGGACTTTATATTTATGTGAACAATGTTGTTACAGTTCAAAATGTGCGACATTAATTGCTGCTGTGACGACGATTGTACGGAAGAAGAGCGACGTCTTTTTGTAAACTGTGCAAAGGGCGGCTGCGGCGAATATAACAAGGGAAATATTTGCTTTTGTAACAATCGCGCCACATGCCGAAATACTAAACCAATCAACGTATTTAACGATTTATTTTGTGTTAAAAAAGTTAATTTACCAAAAAAACGTATTATAAGCCACTTCAAGGTAAATTTCTAGCTTATCCTGTAAATATATTTTTATAATTTGTAATCATACTGAAACATAATCATGTGTTGTCGGTTTAAGGAGGCGTTAATAAATGCATCTTTTAAATGGAAAAGTAATGCCAATATTGAAATTGAATATCAGTTTAATAAGAAAAAATACGAATATGGAGATCCACTTTGGTTAATACATAATAATTATATTTTTTCAATGTGTAAGTAATATTTTTTTTATATCGGTTACATATCAGTGTTTCAGATACTGTAAGTGTACTGTATTCTATTGACAGATTTGCCGACCAAAGTGGCGAATAATTATTGCAACGGTAGAAAGCAAATTAAATTTTTAACCAATGAAAATATTAGATGCAAAGTTAAAATAGAGGATCGTTACGTGATCCCAATGCTTAAAGCATTGGAAGGAACTAAGCTGATAAGTATAACGGAATCGTCATTGAATACCACCGTTTTGGTAAACTAGTATACATATTGATATTCTTGTAACGAAAAAATGGTGAAACAGAAATTAAAAATCTGTACATTTTTTCCAGAATTGTACGACATTGCACTGTACCAACTGGACTATCCTTGTTTGTAGCGATGTTGCTTGTGGCGAATTTAACCCAAAGACTCACGCACCTAAATGTACAGACAATTATTGTAACAATTTAGTTTTTAAACTTAAATACACTTTTTATTATTCGGAATCAAAGATTACTAATGCCAGTCTTACCTTATACGTGAACAACGCAAATTACACTAACAGCCAATTAGTATTGCAAGAGATAGATGTCGAATGGTATTTGGGCAGTGAATCTATTGATAATATCGTACAGTTGAGCGGAAATCCAGGATATATTTGGGGGCTACCAATCATTGTATCATTTGCTGCCAATAACCATACTAACAGTTTTTACAATACAACAGCAATGTTTGAGAATAAATTATCATTTCCCCATAACAAAAACGGAAAGTGTATTTGGATAAAAGGTGCTGACAAAATCATGCGATTTGGATTGAATACGAGGTCGAAATGTAAGGTGAGTTTGCAGGAGAGTAATTTCCACAAAAATGCGACTACGGCGTGTCAAAACTTACAACATACCATCAAAAAGTATTTAACAATAAACCAGAAGATATTCCTTTCACCGTATGGAAGTCCACAAGATGTAAATGATGAGAAATGGATACCTTTAGAAGTTTATGACCAGACCTTCCTGTATGGGGAGTACAAAATCGAATATTCAAAACTGAATTGTTACAATTTGGTGACCAGATATGCGTTTGTTATCGCATATGCAGACGCGAGTGGAAAGTTATACCGCGAGGAAAATAAAATTGAAAAAGCTATAGTTGATGTAACTCCGCTAAACGTAACATTCGATACGTCAGACTTAGCCATAATTTTAACTGTTGATGTTAGATTTATTGATATAAGCAGACCGGTTACCGAATTTGCCGGGGCGCCAAGTATAAACATTCACCTGCCTACGAATTTCTTCTTGGAATATCCATCAAATAAATGTCACATTATATGTGGGGAAAATGTCTTGATATATATCTGTAGTTTAGTTCTACTGTGTAACAAATAAAATCATATTTCAGTAATAACTAATAATTTTTATTTTGAAATAATTTAAATACTTTTGTTACTTCTATCACTTTAACTTGGCTTCTACCCTTCAAGGACTTATCGGTCTCGTAACAGTGAGGGCCTGAAAATAAAACCCTGTTTAGCCGATTACATAACAATACTTCTTTAATATTCATACATCCCATCTCGAGGTAAATAATAAAACATGCCATTATATAAAAGAGAAAATTTAATTTAACATTATCTACTCTAAGGAATCACGAGGAACACATTATAGTACATACTGAGAAGATTAAACTAAAGCCACATATGTATTTTGTATATACATTATTTTTACATCGATTACATTCATATCTCATTATTGAACCACCGCGAGGGGAGGGCTCGCCGGCGCCGAGGGCACACTAACGATGAGCGAAGACGCGCTTCCTCTGTTGAGTTCCATTTTTGTGAATTTTCTTCATGAATTTCAATTTTATTTATTAAATGTTTAGAGTTAGTATAGTACATATGTAAGTCTCAGATATCACATTAATCTGACCACAACTTCATCCACAAGTATCCGACATACAGTTGGTGGTTATCTTTATGTTAAAAGAAGATAACCGCATTATGCGTAACATAACATTTTAAGCATTTATGTTAAAATGCCTAATATCTTATGACATTACGGTGACGATTAATTTACTTGTCATCGTAATGTCACGGCAACACATTCGCGTTGGTTGTAACCGCTGGCTCAACATTACTAAGAAATTACCGTGCAATGCATTTCAACTGAGCACACGAAACTTGATAATGTTCACACACTTGCTAATCGGAGCAGTTAAAGGATTTGTTGGACAATGGTGGGCAAAAGTAACGAAACAAATTGACATGAATGAGCTCCGGCATTTCGGAAGGGATGAGTGATATTCCCGTACGCTTGTCCAAAAAAGGGTAGATGGACTTCCTATCCGCTTAAAAAGCAATTATATCTCATTATGTTTAGAAGGTGATTTAAGTCAAGAGTCAGTTTCTAGGTCATTTGGTAGTACGGGGGGTAAGCAGTTTAGTGAAAAAAGTGGGTTTATCAAAAGCCATGGTTCATGAGATATGAAGAAACAAAAGCATTAAAAAAACATTTAGCCTCGCAGACAGAGTGTCCATCAGGATTAAGGATTTCTGCCAAATGCTATCAAATTTAACATTTGTAAGATACTTCACATTTTTATCACTGGTTATTTAACTGTAGTGTCTAAAACTATCTCAATTAATTAAAAATGCAACATGTTTTCGAGCATGCTATTGTTTCAATTATTTCATGCGTGCAACGAATTGCTGGAGACCAGCATACGCCAAGGGCACATTTCAATCATTTCAAGGGGATAGTTTTTTAATGGGAGCGGATGCAGGGAGAGGGGAGGGGAGGGAAGAGACGGGTGGAGGGTTACGCACCTATGCGACGTAGGTGTAGACCTTGCGGTCGTCGGGCGTGCGCGCCAGGTACTCGCGCTCGATGAGTCCCTCGATACGCTTCTTGATGACGACGGGCGACGGCAGGAAGCGCGCGCGCAGCTGCTCCGTCACCTCGGCCACCAGCAGCGTGTGCTGCGACACCACACGCTTAACTCTTACATGTACCGCATGCTACGGACGTCGACGCCGATCGTGGCCGTCCAAGGCCGGTCGATATCCCACTGGCGTACGTCTCCCGCCGCTGGCACATCGGCCTAGCGGGGCCATTATTTGAGAAAAAGAACTTAAAGTCGATGTAAATAATCGAGTTACAAACACGTTGCATTCTATTTGGCGAATTTGTATCGTACCGAGAGCGTAATTAATTGTTTATTCGATATTTCGAAATGTATTGGGTGAGTAGGCTCGAGCCTTACGACGAAAGGCATGTGTGTCGATCGGCGCAGGTCGTTTGTGCGCACAATATTGTTTTATTTCAAGGTATACAACATACTCATTGATGAAACAAATCTTTGGAAATTAAATCCAATCATAAAAAGATGAAATTCAAGAAGTCAGTCATACATAAATAGTCTCACTGACCGGAAACTTGTCGAACAGCGTCTGTTTGGACCTCCAAATATAATAGAAGAGAACATACGGTAATACCGCGCCCGGGCCGCCCCGCCGGGCACAACGAATGACCTCAACGTAACGCGCACTCACCGCCATTCTCTTGCGCGCCTTCATGATGCGCACGATGGCCGCCTCGATCTCGTGCTTGCGGTCCTCGTCCACCTTGTTGCGCGTCTCGCGCCGCTCCGGCTCCGACTCGCCCTTGGCAGCGACCGTCTGGATTTTTACCCTGGAACGCCACGGGATACGGTCATGTAATGTGTGTACAACGCATTGTATGGACGACGATATTAGCCATTATATATGTAGAAGTTCTGTCAGAGTGAAAACATTAATGAAGGTAACTCGATATTCGTATTCACCGCATCGAGGACTATAAGTTACCTGTGTAATTTGGACGTAAAGGCATCGTTCACATAGAATTGGTGTGAAGGTTCGATCTCCTTGGTCTTCGGATGCTTTATGAGCACCCTCTGCGTCGGTTTGCCCATTGCCAGAGATTGTAGTGCGCGTACCAAATCCTTCTCCGGTATGTCCGTTTCATTTATTATTTCCTGCAACATGTCATCAATGTTGCAATAAAAACTAATACAACCATCAATTAAATCTCAGTAGATTAAGTACACTCTTGTACTGCGTGTCGACCGGGCAATAGCGAGCCTCCACCGACTAACTAAACGAGGGCTCCGTTTAGGTGCGCGCTTACCTCGTAGGTGAGCCTCTCGCGCTTGTTGAACAGTAGCAGCACGCACATCTGGAAGGTGGACACTTGTATGATGTGTCTACGCGGGGCGTGCGGCGTCGCGGCGGGCGGCGAGCGCGGCGGCGAGGAGGGCGGCGCGGCGCGGAACGTGGCGTGCAGGTCAGCGCTGCCCAGCTGCGGCTGCAGCGACAGTTGCCGCCCCGAATGCTTCGCTAAGTAGAAGCTGCGACCGGATATTAATTCGTTATTATCGCTTTCCATAAAACGACCGATCACTATGCCGAATGGAAAGCTACATATTATTATATTATGGCCAATACTATATAAAATAAATGCATTTTATGCTATCTTCATCCTCGAGCGGAATATATGCGTATTATTAGAAATCCTAATCGGTAGCTTTTTAAGTAAAATGTTTGATGATTCACTTTCTGAACACTTCAAAGGCGCTTCTGGGCGGTGCCGGTATGTTGCATTTAGGAGTGGCGCTCTGCGTGGGCCAGAAGCCTGTGGTCAGGACGCGCACGGACAGGTCTACGCCGTGCAGATTGGTCTAGAATACATATGGTAACACCATAACATATAAATATATAATAGATAGATTTTTTTATATCGCATTGAATAAATTATCTATATCAACAGAACTTCTTGTTTTGTAAATTCATACTAGTAGGACACACATATTTATCGTAACTACTTCATTAGTTAAAAAGGCTTAATGAAAAACAAATGACAATCACCTAACGAGATCATAGCATAACTCGACATATAAAAATCAAAGCTTACCCCAGATGAAAGCACATTCTCCTTGAATTCCTCCATGATTGTATTGGATACTGTCATATCCTTGAACATGCCCTCGAGTTTTGATGTAAATTGACAACCACACTCAGTCTAAAACGGAAAATGCACACATAAAACATAATTTAAGAATACGGCAATAATGCACTTTTCCATTAAAATTATTACAATATGTGTTATGGCTTATGTGGAGTAGATCTCAAAAGAATCCTTGGCAACTGACAATGCGTGTTAGTAATTCCCTCTGGCGATGTTGTAAATGCCTGTTGGAGGTGGTTTTAAGAAATAGTTATAGATTGTCTATTCGTCTATTTGTAGGTTTTGTAAGAGTTTCACATGAAAAATACTTGCTACTTTCTAATTCAAAAATTTACAGTTACTTTTCTAGTTACATGTACATCAGATACAATATGTAACTAAGATCCTGCTTAAAGTCTTTTCCCATATCTTCTGCAAAATTCTTTACCTACATACTGCATCTTAATAATGACTTTGAAATAGCTATCGTTATGAGTGTTTTAAAAGAAAAAAGACTTTAAGCATGAATTCAACCTACACAATTCATTGAAGTCAGAAAATGCGAACGGACACTTACAATGTCCATAGCGGTAAAGAATTTTGCAGAAAGATATGGTGGGGGGGTTGTAGGGGGGCGAGTTAGTCGCTGGCCGGGTTGTCTATGTGCGAGACGTCGCCGATTATACAGTGGAAGTCCCGCGGCTCCACGTCTCGCAACAAACTTTCTTTCTAGAATTGTCGTAAACAAAATACTATAATAATATGCCTTAGGGGCTGTGTTCCGACACCCATCACCGGGGTGTTGTATTGTAAATAAGTCACACTTCAGAGGTAAACACCCCCGCTTAGATATAAATATTGTATTCCTTCCTATTAACGTAAAAATTAAATTCACCTGGTTACTGCCAAGCAAATACTGCAAATTTCGCAACTTGTTCTCCAATGTATATAACACTGCATTATGTTAGTATTTCATTAAAAAACAAATGGTACAACAAGAGTTAGAACTGAACTCTTAGGGTTGTTGTTGCTACTTGGAAGAATAATGTAGGATATCCGTTCACTACAGTCAGCCACATAATTATATAGTAGTGCTTCGGAGATATATAGAAGTGTGTTCCATTAAAACAAAGTACAAACGATTCATCTACAGTCAATTTGTTTTCAGCTTAATATTCAACAATATTTGTTATATTCTCTGGTATACTTGTCTACTCCACATATGACCATAATGAAACAACATTTTACATCTTTCACTCGGTGATGTCAACTGAAATGACTGGATTTAGATCAATAAAGTTCCATCTAAATATTGATCTTATTTTATCTCGATTTATGAGTAAACCTGTAATGTATTAAATTTGCATAGAAACATGCTCAAATCTGTGTGTTTTATTTGGTGACTTATATTCTAAACAGCATTTGAGATACCAGAGTGAATACCAAGTGGATATGGTATGAAGCCAGTGGAAGGATTTGGCCTGAAGTCAAATCCACCAATGTATTGTTAAATGTGTGAACAAGGCAGAAGGCCAGATTGTAAGTTAATTTGTGTGACCTTCAGTTTAGAGATCATGTTCTTCTCGCTGTCGTCGGACACAGACTTGTTGAGCAGCAGACGCTTGGCGAGGTGCTGCTTGTAGTAGCGCTCGAATACATCCTTCTCTTGCAAGAATCGGAACAGGACCATTGTCTTGTCCAACACCGCCTCTATTTCTTGTTCACTCATCTGTAAATAAGTGTCATTTCTGTCATTCGCAAAATGTAGGACAGCGAATGTTTTAAATATCCATTCGTGCCTCTTAATATAGAACAAAGGTTGTTAAACTGTTGTCTAAGCTTTTAGACAGTTGTGAAGCATCATTATCTAGCATCATATAATTAAACAATTCCATATCGTCCACGGTAAAGTAGCAAAAACTTACGCCCTTTTCGCCTTTCTTTAACTTGCCGTCGATGAACAATGACAAAAATTCTGGAGACTTATTGTTTAGATTGAGGAAGTACTCAAAATCTGATGCAATCATGTGCTTGAATATTTTGTCATTATTGAAGGAGTTATGAAGGAAATGGTCAAATCTGTCTTTCAGATCCAGTAAGTTCTGAAACAAAAAAAGAAATGAATTAGGTGCATATGTATCAAAATTATTATATCTCCATATATAATTATTGTATCTGATTTATGTTTTATGCAATGTAATTAAAATAGAAGAAAAGACATGGTTATGCATTGAAATGGAATTCTATTTAATGTTCTGCAGCTCAGTAGTACCATATCATACAATTATATTTTATAGGCAACTGGTATTGCAAAATTGACTCATTATTTATATTTATATTATGGGTAAACAGTAGATATGTATATAAAATAATCGTTGAATACAGAGAGTCCGTAGATCGTACCTGCACGAAGGCGATCGCGTTGGTGTTGTGGTGCGTGTCGGTGACGAGCGCGCGGCCCTGCTCGCGCAAGTGCGCCGACACGGCGTCGGCCACCGTGCGCAGCCCGTCCGGCACGCGCGACAGCAGCTTGTACACGCAAGCGAGCTCCGCCGTGCGCGTGTGCAGCAGCATGTGCACCACGCCGGAGTTCTCCATCTGACCGAACGTCAACGCGATAATGTATAGCAGTTTAATTACACGAAACTCATTTAAAGGAATTGTAATAATAATAATAATAATAATAATAATAACCGTCGTAACTTACTTAACCGACGGTACTTAGTGTAAAATGAAGGAGAAATGAGAAATGTTGGGACACTTTCAACTTATTGAATATATTTATGCACATACCTCGACAATGGTCTTCATGTGGTGCTCGATGAGCTCGTGCTCGAGCACGGCCACGACGCGCGGCTCCGTGCTCTCGTCGAGGTAGTGCCGCGCGCGCTCCGCCTCCTCACCGATGCGCGCCTCCACGCGTCCGATGTACACGGCCGCGCTGTTCTCCGCCAGGAACTTTTGAGATTCCATCTACATACACATAGATTAGACAACAATTCCAAAGAATCTATATTTTCATTTTATGCCTTTATTTGATAGGTAATTTAGATTATAAAATTACCCGATGTCCATATACAAGACTTAATCGTACCCTATAAAACTCTGATGACTGATGCAGGAAAGGCTTTTCAAAGTCTTCCTCGTAGACGGCGCGCGAGTTAATGCCGAGTACCATAAGCATCTGGCACGCATTGCGGATGGCCAGACGGTCCACCACCTCGCCGCGCCGCTCGCGCGCCACCAGTTCCAGCAACGTTTGGCGAAGGTGATCCCGGATGCAGCCATATCGGACAACCTGCATTAGATCCAATTAACAAGTTCATGTAGGACAGCACTACTTTAACATACTAATAACTCTATGTTTAAGTGTTATATTGAACATTTTGAAAGCACTATCATTTAGTAACTAATAAAACATGTTTTTTGTTACTTCTCATTATTAGGTCTAACGCAACACCATTCACTGGTCATTTGACATAAAGTGGTTATAAGTTAATAATTCAATAATCATTGATCAAAGTACAATAAGGACTAATATACAATTTACCTGATCTCTGAATATGATGAGCCCCAAGTTGTAAACATTATCTACATCGTTTTGTTGGACATACACCCTATCCATGTACATGAGTATATCGCGGATCATGACCATACTAGTTTGATGATCTGTCCAAGCATTATTTAGAGTCTGAAGAAATCCATTGTGTAATGAGTTGAGAACATCCTCTCTCACCTGTAAGAATATTTTCATATATTTCTACAGTATGCTATTTATTACAGATGTAAAAATATATGCTTTGATACTAATATAAAGTCCCATAAATGTAGTATGAAACGTTTTCCTGCTAGATGAAGGGACGATCCGAGCAAGGCAACAGGACAACATATATAGCAGAGCCTCTGAGTATTTGGGATCAGATGGCGTTATTATTATTTCATATGAACAAATATACTGTGTCCGTTCCTTCTTGGGTAATTAAAGACAAATACGATATATTCGATTTTGTTAATACATTAATATGCTAAATGTAAAATTATTCTGAAATCATAAGCAGTATGCTTAGATCTGAATGGTATCAATGCAGCAGTTAATTTTATATTTTCATGCAAGTGGGTAAGTGTTAGAGCATATCATATAGACATTTACCTTTGTTTCAAGGTGATGTGTAACTACTTCCTTCAAGCCTGTGTACAATCTCTCGCCGTGTTTGTGCAGTACCATAGTATATGCATTCCGATAGAGCTCCTCAAAGGACAGACCTGAATTGTTCTTCTTTTGAATTTCTTGAATTGCATTCTTTAGTAATGTCCATATTCTCTCCACATACTTCTCATCCATAGTCATCTGTAATGTAATCGCATCATCAAATTACTTATGGACATAAAAAAGATTGTTTATGATAGAGTGAATTTTCAAATGTTGACACTAAATACTGTCGACACTACTATATTAGTTGTTTCTGCCAACGTCACCAGACATGAATTAAAACTCAACTCAACCGAAGAGGTATCATCTGAATGTGATTATTGTGAATCAGAACATATGAGTATTTGACTATTTTGGCAAAAGTTTAAGTGAATATACCACTTGTGTAAACCAATGACATATGTTTAATTTGTCATAATTAATTTGAAAAACTTAATAAACTGGTAGTTTCATCCCAGCCGCAGCAGCATAGACAAGTAAACAATGAATTTAGTTTTCTGTTCTGGTTCTAATTGTATTCAATATACTTGGTCTCTGTGTTCAATGCAGCGGCTATGAATGAACAGAGTTATTATTGGTAAATCTTCTAAGGTGTAATAGCTGAATATCCCTGTGATTTTGTATTTGATAGTTTTTGATTTTAAGCATTAAAATAACAATATCATCGAACAAATTCAAATTCGAAAGTTTCAGATAATACAATGATATTTGCTTATTACTGTATAAACCAACAAAATAAATGAGATGTCAGGTTGTTTACAGATTCCTTGTCAAGTTATTCACATTTTGTACTCAAATATTTATGCTCGCAATTAATTGTTCCCCGTAGGATTAAAACCTGTATTTCCTGGTTCAATGATCAGGTTCACTATTTACTCAAGCAACTACCAATATAATTCAAACAACATCCATTAGACACATTAAATTCCAATTATTCTACTTTTAAATTTTTCTATTCATTACAAGGTACACATACGCTTCATGAATGTCATACCTTATGGTATGACATTGTATTATTATTGTATTACTGTATTATTACAGTAAGGTTTTAGCGATTGTTTTTTCGCCTATTGCACCATTCAGGATATACTAGATCGGGAGAAAAAAGCCAGCTAACTGATTCCTATTACATTCTAGCAATGCTCGATTGAAGTTCTGGTAAATTAAACTAAACAAAACTGAACTAAAACCACCTTTCATATTGTAATAAAACATGCATTTAAAAAAAAATAATTACATCTTTGCTACTACACAAAAAATGTTTGGTGGGAACATATTAATTTATTCTGTATGTTATGCAAATATAAGAAGTATATTTATTGCAGTAATAAGATGTTGTGCCATTACACAATAATTGTACGCATATAGACATCACTACAAACCCATGTGTCTGGATACATTTGATAATATGGTTCAGAGTAGTTCCACACTTGAAATTTTCGAGTCATCTTGATTTTATTTACTTTTACAGTTATATAAACATTGTAGATTATATATGAAGTTGTAAATACACATCCAACAATACTTATCCAAAAATGCTTTGTAATATTTATCTTTAATAGATTTTCACTCTTGTCAAATAAAATGATGATTATGACATAATGAATACATTTTGTTCTGAAAGAGTGGGTTTTAATAAACCAATTCTAAATTTGAACACTTGTCAATTTAATATTATTACCATATAAAAAAATGTAGGTCTATTTTAAATATCTATTATTTATAACAGCGATGTATGAGCAATTTACAACCAATCATGTTTACATTCAGGCAAACATAATAGCAGAGGGCTACTAAGTCAATAATATTTTGTGTCGGCTTATTTTGGAGTATCCTGTGTAGATATTTTTACTGTGTTTTGGTATTTGTACATATCCAGTTTATTTATTATCACAATCTATTATTGTTTTATGTTATAAAGCAAAATCTTTGCAAAATGGCTAAACATATATTTGTATTTGTTCAGTGAGTCGTGACAAACAAGAACGGTTTTTACAAACAGCTAATGAGTATTCTATATCCCTTGATAAGAATAAATGAAATAATGAATGACATTAACCCTCATACAGCATTACTGTGGAAATATATTTATTATTTGTATACCGAGCTGCAATGCTGCTTTTTTTGCAGTGAAAAGTTGTGTTTGCAGTCAGTGTAAAAGCCTTAAGTTTTTTAGTGCTTTATTTCATTTGTTGTGTAAAGTTAGAACATAAATGTTAAAGAGGTATTTTCAGCTTGAAGTCCTGTTTTAATTTATGTTAATATAATCATTTGAGTTATCAATAATTTATAGTTTGTATATTGTTAGTTTATGACTATAATATTTTGGTCGCAAAAGATTAATATAAGGCGTATAAACATTTAACAACTCACGGGAAAGGCTCGGATACGCATCTTGCCTGGTTTGTCCTTAGGCAACGTACTCTTCATCATTGCAAATACGTTCACTAGCTCTAAACTTTTGTTATTTTGATTTTTATTTACTCTTTCATTTGCCGTCGTAATAATACTTCATTGTTATCCACACACCTGTAACAAGAAAATATGAAAATTGCAGGTAAGTGTTTATAAATTACGAAAGCAAATGTCACTTTCCAGCTTCGACAAGCTACTACGGGTAAGCAGTGACATTTTTGTTAATGTAATACTGTGAATAATTGAAAGCTGGTCTGTTTTATTTGAATACAAATAATTCAGTGCCGATGGAAGAACTTATTATGGACAAGATAAAAAAAGTAAAGTCCACAATGCGAGGCTAAAGGAGACAAAATAATCACTCTTGTTCTTGTTCGGATATACGGGAGTGATGTCTATTATTTCACTTCGGCAGTAATAAATATAACTGAAATATATTTAACCCAGGTTTTAATTGGATTGTGGAGTAAAAACACTTGTCTACTTCACGTATTCCAAAGACTGGTATGTATTTCTTTTTCTTTATGATGAATGTTTTACTTACTTCATTCCAGTCCAGTGTCTCCAACTTGACGTAATAAAAATATGGAGCTCTTATCTATGGATAGATAGAATACCAACAAACAAACTAATCGTCTTTATTTTTAACTTTAAAAAGTTCTTCGATTTTTAAAACATTCAGCCAAATTAAACAAAATAATTCAACAAACTGAACCGAGTCTACTCGGATGTGTAATTAAACATTCCAATCGAGAGGAGAGGCAGTATTAAATAGCAGCTGCAAGAAAGTAGATAAATATGCCATTTGCTTAATAACCTAAAGAAAAACAAGATTGGACTATTATTAATTCATAATGAAATTGAATATGATTAAATATAAAAGTGTGACATGGAAAGTAAGGTATGTACATTTAAGTACGACACATCTTTTTAACAGTCACTATATTTATATATTTATGTACCAGCTCATCCTTAATATGTTGCCATACAAATTCAAACCGATTTAAATTTGGATTATATGGTGCTACCATTAACGTTGTACAATATGACCCTTTTAACATTATATAAATTATGTATTGTCTTTCTGGTATATTTCGCTAACATAATTCCCAAACATCTTTGGTTCCAAATCTCGTGTGCGTCGTTGTGTGGTGCGATGTTGATGTCCGTCCCAACTGAAGTCCCGCGACATTTATCGTAACAAAAATAATACCACTCTCGCAACGCCATCGCAGGGATCGACTGTTTTATGCGCTTCACACTTGTTTATTTTTTATAGTTAGGATTGGCACTATCAATTGTCATAGCTATGCCCTATGCTTTTGTTCTTTCGCGACTTAACCCGTGAGGGCAAGCAAATATTCTTCTTCAAGGCCATGAATAAGCCCCGTACTAAACCTTACGTAGCTAATGCTACAGGTTCCATTTATATATTTACTTAATTCGTAACTGCCAAATAATTTCGCGTTCCCTATGTGTCTAGATGAATAAAGTACAATTATACATTTTTTTCGTCCCAAATAATCCCCTAAGTCCCCTTGCAATTGTGTAAACTGCGGCGAGGAGGGTCATGCCGCAAATTACTGTGGTTACGCCAGTATCCTCGAAAAACTAAATTCGTGCATCAGGTGTCCGCTGTGACACCCACCAAGCCCATTCCCGGCCCTAATTTCTCATTCAATCACACTATATCAACTAAAGTACTTCACACACCAGTCCTCACTTCTAGGCTCCATCACTTCTGCCCTTTTCAGTTACCTCGGGCAGAGCGGGTTATTTATCTAGTATAAAACTCGATGAAGCTATGAAGGCTACAAAAAATTTTGCCATTATGACATTAGGCAAAAAATTCAAATTTGTCCAAGCGATTTTTTAAATAGGGTCTGAATAAAACCTTCTCTTGAAAAAGAGCGTCCTTCTACTTGCACACTGTACATCTCAGAATGAGAATTATATAATAAATTGTACTGGTTACAAAAGACCATGCCAATTACGATCTCATTAAAAAGACTTTTATGCGAAGGGTCCATGTTTTCTGCGAAGAATCAAACACCCTTGAAAAATAAACGATGTACGAAGTAGGTGGGTTTGCTATCAATGTCAGACTTAGCTTAGCAATTTATAAAAGTAATGTGGTAGTAGATAATCTAAAGGACAGCGGGCGATGCGTATGATAATAAAAATGCACAATTCTCGACGCAGGAGCGTTAATTGATGTCCCTTGTTAAAATAAGATAATAATTTTCTTTATAAAATGAATATGAATTACATCAGAATAATAATGACCGACTGTCTACTGGCAGTTCACGTCAAGGTTGTAGATTTTGGTTCATTGATGAATTTTATAGTATTGCTGTGATATATACAATTTATCTCAAAAATTATGATAAAATAAGACTTTCATTGTCAATATTCTTTTGTGTGGACAACTGTATCAAACGCAGATATGTCTTGGTGGTCAGCGCAACACTGCGGGCAGCAATAACATTCTAAAGGTGCATAAATCGGTGCATTTTAGTTAAAATAAAAAATGAAAGAATTTCATGTTATAAATATTTATGTTATAAATATTTAGTACAAAGTAAATGATAGTATAAAATTAACTTAATATTATTATTAGATTATTACATCCATATGAAAACTGTGAAAATATTATTATAGCCTTTATTGACGTTTGATAATTGCTTACCTATTCAGGTAGTATCTTATGAAACCTCAAGAAAATACCAGCCAAAGCACTTAGTGATTGATCAGCATCTTATATTTCATGGGCGGCAGAACTTAAAAAGGGTTCAGTACATACCCTCATAATAGTAGAAAAAGGTTGGTGTTGAAGAGAAAGAAAGGAGAGAAAAAAATTCATAAATTACTTTTGTTATAAAAACGATAAACATAATTTTAGCACACAAATATTGAAGATTTTTTGTGAATATAAGGTAAATTAAATAGTCGGTGAACTGACGAGGGGTCTCATAGGCGCTCATATTAACAGTGACGGATGAAATGGCTGAATGTAAAAGGTTATGATTTTTATATAAGTAATATGTGGATTATTATTATTATTATAATTTCGTCAATGTACATATATAGGAGAAAAATACACAATAGAATTTTGGGATCAGAGATCTGACCCCAAAATTGCAAGCCGATCAAAGTCAATCAATTGCACTTTAAAGGTAGGTATATAAAATATAAAACGTTACCTAAATTCTATTATCTATATTATTATTACGAACATAATATTCCAATATTTTTTTTATCATCAATTAGCCCAACCTTAAACCCGTTTGGTTATAAACCAATCATAAATACGACATAGAAAGGTTATAAATTAAATTAAAGTTAAGCTTAGTTTAACACTTAAGTTAAAAAGGGTGCTAAGAGTTTTTGGCTTCCGGCTTTTCCTCTCGGTCTACTCTCGGGATGTATAAAAACTTATACTGGCAATGTATTAATATGATTTGAAGTCCATTCACTGTATTATAGGTACACCTTACGTAGAATTTTTTTTCACATAATAGTAAACAATTTCACAACAAATTAATAAATTTTATATATCTTATATATAAATAAAAATGAATCGCCGAATGTGTTGCTAAGCGGAAAACTCGAGAACGGAACCAATTCGGGTAATTTTGGTTTTAAAATAATCGTGGAAATTCAGGCAAAGTTGAAAAGCTGAGAAAATGAGGAAAAAATCGGAGGAAAAAAGTAATAACAGCAATTTAATTTTTCCATATAACTGCTCACCTGTTAAACATAATATGATGTACGTCCCGTTAAATATGACTAAAATCGGTACACTTATTGGTGTAAATAAACTATTTATTTATTGTGAGGCTGTACGAAGTTAGCCGGGACGACTAGTACCTATGTGATAAATAAATTTAATTATTGCACATTTTTTGAAACTTGGTTTACTATTTATTTGAAACTAGGTAGATTTTGAAGTTGACGATTGACTTGACTTTAAAACTGCAAATATTTGTTCATTTACATTGCGAATATCTGAAGAAAAAAAAAAGCTGATAGTGTATAAATTTTAGAATTTTTTATGACACACAATGATAAAAAATTTATTCGTCATAAGACGGATGCGCGTGAATCACCCATCGTAAAAGTAATAAGATTAAGAATACTGTTACAAAGAAGGAAACTATCAGTCGAAGAGTCTTCTCGGAATGCTGGTCCCGTTCGCTGACTCGCAGTCGCTCGATGAGACCTTCCTGAAATTTTTTATATTCTATAATTTTAATGGTTATTCTCATTTATCGCTAGTTATAGTTATGGGTGTCTTAATATCAAACGCTCGAAAAAAATAAAGATATTCCGTACTCATTTTATCTTACTGTAACTAAAGCAACGTCACGGAACCTATGTGATATTTTTAACTGTCTCACTACGAACTTTTAAAATTCACAATATGATATAAAACATGTTAAAAAGTCTTTGTAATTCCTGTAGGGAATTATTTTATCATTACATATTACCTACAGTATGAGCTGTGTGTTGTTCGTAAGTATATACATATTTAAATTTAAACATTTATTATTCATATTAATTTAATAGAATGTACAGTTTTGAAATTTACCCATCCACCGTGGGATGCTATCCAGGAACCAGGTTCCTCATGCAAAAGATCCGCTATGGCAGCAGCCGGAGCTGCGACTAATTCCAAAGCCGGGTCCCCATCAGCCGCCTCGGCTGCCTCTCTCGCTAATGCTCCGCATACACAATAAATAGCTGCTATCTGCAATTTGATGAGAGTTATAAATGGTACGATAAAAACATTTCATATATTATGTACAGGTACATAAAGTAGACAAGCAAGAAAAGATTTTATTTAAAGAAATTTATAATACACAAAAAAATAATTATGCGTGTAAGTTTTATGCTCATATCTTCAGTAGGTGCGGTTCGTTGGTTGATATTAATAAAATTTTAAAGCTTCAAATTTAGTGTAAGATGGAATTTAACGATCCAAATTGGATACCAATTTCATAAGAATCTGTCTGTATGTCCAGTTGAGGTTGTTAATATATACTAATAAAAGTGGTTTTTTACGATATTAAAATAATTTATTTATTCTTGACAAATGCAAAGACATAATCTTCTTCTTACATAGTATAAAACAAAGTCGCTTTCTCTGTCATGTTATGTCTGTCATGTCCCCTTGTTCCCTTAA
>DWUN01000780.1:0-19938 GCA_018249975.1 Passova gellias
ATAATTTAAAGAAAAGAAACATGAATCGTTAATATGTAAGTAATAATTACTTACCTACAATAATGAAAAAGTACATCAAATTAATATTCTATTTATGAAAATTACTATTTTGTAGTTCCTTTTTATTTCAGTTAATAAATTCATTTCACGGAAAATTCTTATTATATCAGATATATAACAATGGCGGGAACGGTAAAAAAATTTATTAATTAATTACTCACCTCGCAATCAGAGCCAGAGATATCGTTAACACTGACATATTTTTGCCGCCGAACAGAAATCCAGCTACAGTGTTATACTTATTATTCACAATATTAAAATATAAAATTATTCCAATGATTACACCTAGAGTAATACCAAATAAACAATATTCGGCCACATTGAAATATATCGGCGACACAGATGTAGATATATTCCTCATTTTTATAAATGTTTTAAATTGTCTGATTAAAATACTTATACGGCAGTGCGTTCCGTTAAACGTGTTGTTGCAAACAATACCTTGCTATCAGTGCTTATATTCCAACTACAATAAAGATGTATTGTAGATAAAAATGGATTTCTTCTCAATCTTTCCGCAAATATGCTTAGAGAGGATCGTTCAGTACGATTATATCATAATCTTCAAATTTTAGTACACATAGTTATATTCAAAATAACGTTGACTCAATGAGGTATTAAGGTATATTTCCCTTAAGTCTTAATAATAATATCAGTTATGTGGAAGTAAACGAAGTGTCTGAATGATAAAGTGAGTCTCTTCAGTTAATCTAAAAGCAAATCATACCGTTCCTCTATAAATGATTGTGCAAATTAACTATGTACATACCAAGAATGTTATTATTTCTGATTACAGCCAAGACAGACAGACGACATAGCCAACGTCTCGACAACTTTGTTTAAAGCCATTAAAATATAGTTAAACAGCGCCATCTATCCTAAAACGTGAAACTAATTATGGTACACTAAGATGAGAGATGAAATTAGAAGTATCTTAAAAGTGAAACAGTGCCATCTATCGTATTAATTTTTAACTACTTACTCCGGTAGGTTATCGTTATCTGTGTATTACTTCTGCACCCGCTTAAGTTTCATAGATCTGTGATAGATGGCAATATTCATCTTTTTAGTTTCAGTATATATGTAAATAGGATCTGATTTTCGTGAAATAGAATGTTCTGTTTACAAACCAGGTAATAACACAATTTAAAAAATTGTGATAAGACGCAAAATGACTTCTTTTTAGAGGTATTTTATTACTATTGAGTAGGATAATGATAATGAACCGTAGTTACAAGTTGTAAGATTTCAATTATTCCTCCTGATAAATCGCATGTTATTCATTTCTCCCGTCTTACAAAGTAATAAGTTTGTGTAGATTGACAAACATTTCGATCAGATTAATTTCATCACTTTCCCGGCCATACTTAGAAACGGCACTTTGCTTTTATTATTATTGATGTACCTATAACAACATCATGCATTTTGGTTTTTGGTATAACTGAAAATACTGTTACCAATAAAAGGAAAAACTTGTCCATCTATACCGCGCGGGTGTTTTATGTTATCTGTGTGGAAGGGGCGGAAGGAGTTATATTATTATGGATGGCGGGTCGCTCTTACCGACATTAGAATATTATGCTCACACCTGGCCCCCGGCGACCCCGTATATAGTTTTTGCCTATTGTTATGGTTTGCAAGTATTAGCGCGTAGGTTTAGCGGTGCAATAAATTATGTCTGTTGATTATTTGATACCTAGGGGGTCTTGTTATAATATTTTTAAATCGAATATACGTAAATAATAAGTTCAAATTAATCACATTCATAGGTAGATGCTTATGAAGTGGCTTTAGATAAGTACGTGTATAGGTGTATATAAATATCTACATATTAATAATATAAATATAAGGAACACAGTAATATTGTTTTGTTAAGATTTTATTCACTCGCAGTATCGTATCATCTATACCTACCTATCTATATAAACAATTAACTTAGCGTAGTAACCGTTTGATGTAAGAGAAAAGAAAATATATTTTAATCTGTATCATTGTCAGTAATGCACATGTAATAGCGCCATAAATCCCAGCCGCGTACGTTTGTTCGTATACACAAATCATCTAATACACAATATTCGCAAATAATTCTTGTCCAGAACATTGGGTGACACGGGGCCACCCGAACAAACGGAAGCTGAGAAGGGGGGAGCAGGGGGGAAGTAACTGTGGAAATGTTAGAATAGGATGGAATATCATAGGTTATAAGTTGGGGAAAGGGATGGTGTCAAAGAAAAATTAAATTATATTTCCCAATGGTGTCAGCTAGTTATTAAGTGGCCAGACGCCATTTTGAATTATTATATTTTTTATTTCCTTTTCCCAGGTTTCCCTTTTGTACGAGGAATTCCTTTTATTTGGAATAGTTGTGGGACCGAATTGCAAATGGATTCAGCCGGGTTGCGTTAGTGTTGTAAATCAATGGGACTGCTTTCAGAGGTCATTGGGGATCATTATAATAGTGCGAAGTATATCCTGCGTTGATATATTTTAGACAGTCTAAGTTATGTGTCTGCTTGCTTTAAATTAAGTGCCGTTTCGTTCTAACCCCTAGTTGGTTTAAAATGTGTATGAAAATGTTGTATCTACTTACCTAGGTACATTTTTGATAATGATCTTTCTGTTGTAGTATTTCGCTATGTAAATGCATATTTAGTACACATAAGGTAATATTAAGTAATTTTGTGATAGATTCCCAAAAATGTTATGTTCATTTTAATAAAAAATTGGCGTTAAATTAAAAAAAAATATATTCGGTTAATGCGGTTGTACTAAGTATGTATTTTAAATATGATTATAGTGAATATAAAATAGTGCATACTTAATAGATTTCAGTCTACTATTCCGGGTGTCGAAGGTCCGAAACCCACTCATTTTAAAATTCTGTAAGGCGTGTTATTGTTGTTGTGTTGTGTTGTTGCAGATTATAGCCTGACCCTTCCCATTCTTAGAGTTGGCCCGTGTGCTACAGCGAAACATTAAAAAGGTTGATGATGACAAAACCGCTGCAACTTTTTTCCACAATACCGCAATCCATAGGTTGTGTTCGTGTGAAAATAGGGCTTTAAGGATAGGTAGGTATGTCATAGAGACAAATTAAGAGACAATTATATAGGTATCTATTCGTATTACCAAATAGTGACAAAACTTCTTACGGTGTTGCCGCTATGAAAAAAAGTCACAATTTAAAACTGATTTTAAATATAACCATAAAAATTATAGCATTTATTATTTAAACCGGATGATCGAAATTAGAATTGCAATTGAAAGGCAAGAAACGTTTGAGGGCCTTTGCATCTTTCCTTGACGCCCCGAAGTGAAGATGTTTTAGTAAGAAATGCGATGGAAAGGGGCTGTTCGAGGGACAATCGTGAACGCATGATTGCTCGCTTTGAGGGAAGTCCACTCGACAATGTTATTAAAAATAGGGGTTGGTACCTGCTTAGAACTATTTTTTAAAGTTTCGCTCTTAACTTAATATTTAATACATTTTGTAGATTTACATAAAGTAATTTAATTTAATCAATGGTTAAGTTTAGAACTATGACTTTATATGGACTTATATGGTCTTCAGTGCTGGCTGAATGCAGACTTCAGACAGCTCAGAAAACATGTTCGTGTCGAAGATGTGCAGGTTTCCTTACGACATCTTCACCGTTAAAGGCACCTCTTATTGAAAAGAATTGTTTTGTTTTTAATACCATTTTTTATAGTAAGTGTACATCATTTACTTGCACATATATACATACTATTACTTTCATATACATTGTTCATTGTAATATAGTATTTTCATAAAAAAGGCAACACAAAAAACCAGCTATAAAGCCTTTTATAAGTAAAAGGCCGTAGTTTATGTAAGGAAGCGTGAAATTTATGCTAATGAACCTCCGTGAAGGAATATAATGTATCGCTAAACCAGAGGAGAAAACATGTTGATAACGCGTTTTCAGCTATGAGTATAGATAAATAGTAAAGATTATATTCTAATATTATTCAATTCCATCATATAAGTATCAGATCTGCTTGAAATACAGGTAGGTAACTACTATAATAGCCACTTTTTGCAATCTAATCCAAAAATATCGTCATGACTTTAAATTGATGCAATACATGAAATTACATTTTACGATATTTTTACATTACCGAAGCAGAAAATGAATATAAATATGATGTTAAATGCTCACTAGCTAGGGTACATACTCGTCGGTATGCGGTGAATATCAAAGTACAGTTACTGGAATGATACAAATTTAACATCACGATACTACTTGGAATTTAATTATAGAACGTAAAATATATAAAAATGTTTACATCCCAAATAAGTAAACAGTGTAACAAAAATAACGTCTGCGAAAACCACAAAGTCTACCTACATAAAACGTAGCCCGCAGTAACCAATTCATCCGTCCCCATAACCGGGTATATCCGGTTATCGCTGGACAATCACTTGCCGGCGGCGGAACTACCGAGATTGTCTTAAGCTTTAACCCTTAACATTTGATTAAACTGTCGTTTTTGGTAATAAAGCTACGAAGCGAACTGACTGGTAAATGTAAGCCAATGTTTGGATCACTTTCATAAAGCGCCTCATAGTCATCTCTCGGAAATTACCGAATCCCAAAGACTAGGTACTCCTATGGCCTACTCAGTTAACAGATTTTTTAAGAGATTAGCAAATTCCAAAGAGTACCTATTCTTTGGAGTTAGCTAATTAAAATACGTAACGGGTATTGTAAGACATAAGTATACCACACATAATACGTTGAATTAGGTAACTTCATATCGTACATTTCACCTTGGTAGAAGATGTCTCGATCAATTGCAGACGCGTCACCTCACCATTTCAATCTACTCCCAGCTCGGAGCACGTCGATGTGACATATTGGCTTACCTTACACATTTCGCCGGTACATCGGCCTTTACGTAATGATATTATTCGAAATTGGTTCACTCATCCTTCTTGTGTTGACAAAATTTCGCTATCAATACACCACATCAGAACCAATAGCAATAGGGTGTGTCGCTTCACACTATCTACAAAGAAATTACATACTCCTCTCCGAGGGAGGTGGGGTGACGTCACCGCCGCCTCGAATAAATGTGATGGAAATTGGAGGATTTGTTTACCCATATTCTTCTTACACTTTGACACTAAAAGGTGGAAGGGGTGGCGCTACATGTAACTAGTTTCCATGTTGATTTTGTTTACTATGCATTTACGGTATACGTACAGAAAAAGTTATTTCGTTATTAGTCTGCCGTTTATGAATTTTAGGAACTCCGTTATACGGACTTTCTAATTTAGGTTTTGTTCAGGATACATTGACTGATTACGGGATGTTAAGCGTCTTTGAAAGCAGCCTAAATGTATTCCATAGCAAAGATATAGACATATTTTGAAAATATTTAACTTCCATATTCCATATACCTACCGGTAGTCGTTAGAAGTGGAATGTTCTTTTTAGTACCCTAAAACTCACAGAACACTTAATGTATGTACTACCAATAAAAATGATTAAAATATTAATTTCATTGTCAATAACAAAACAAAGGTACCTATTGATTGCAATTATTTTCTTAATGGATACCATATATTTTACAAAACAATTCACGGCTGTTCCATGGCACGTCACGAAATCCCATATTTTTCATGAGCGTCCACATATCACTTTGTTTACGTGATCCATTCATTTTCGATTTCCGTCCCAAGCATAATATCCTGAAGGCGTCTATTTATTCAACATATCATATCAGCATTAGCTTGATATATAGGCCTGATCCCGGACTGCCCCTTTATGATTTGTTTACATTACTAACATCTGCCTGCGACTTTGTTCGAAATGATTAGTATTTTTTTAAATTTAATCATATGATATATAAATATGAAATGGTCTAAAGCTAATATGAATGTATACTTTCTTTATAAGCAACATACAACATTTGAAGGCATTCTCCAACAGCAGCTTCAAATTTCCAGTTATTGCAATGATAAATATCACTGACACACAGAAAACTCACTGAATTAAGCACCCTATTGTTTTAAGCTCATGCTCTTACCTCGAAAGCTCGATGCAATAAACGTACAACGCCATCTCTTGTCATATTTAATTGCAGATTTTCTTACTTCTTCATCAGCCATCATTTCACTCATGAATACAGGTGGAGATACTTGGATCCTCTCGTCTTACTTAAAATACATTTCAATTAAATTATCTGTATATTGTTCAACGTATTGCATGATTACATGAAATTCTTAAATCATTACAGTGGCCGTAACGCGGATTTACCTTATAAATATTTCGCATTACAAGTTAGGATTGCAACATAAAGAAATGCAGTGACCTCCTTAAATTGGATGGGCTCGGTAGCTTATTGCGATGATTCTTATCGCCGTCGATTTGTTGTGGGATTATAATTATCGGTCATAAGTTTGTGCTCGTTATGTTGCGTGATTGCAAATATCTACTTAAGTTCATTGTAGGCCCCTCGACGCCACTAACAATTTAAGCTGTGTAGGCCTTGAATCTGTAAGTAGATAATTATTAATTTTACTGAACAATATGTCAAACTATAAATGACTAACCGAATTTTAGATAGAAATGAAAAATGTTTATTATGAATAGTTATAATATCTGATTATAGCATTTATTACACGAGAAATGTTATCACAGATATATAAAATGTTGCTTACTATTCTTTATTATGTATACTAGCTTTGTAAGGTAAAGACAAAGACAAAAACGTTTATTTGTGGTTTTGTGAGTACATTCAAAGATTTTACACAGTTATTAGATCAATTAATTTGCCTTTATTACAAAACTTCTCTGCGGACTATAATTTTGCGTGTAGCGAACACAAGTTTGCAGGCCCGTGAAAAGCACACACACAAACCAAGAAATACACAGGCAGAATAATTGAAATTAGTATCCTTCGAGCAAGGGTGGTACGACGTCGTCCGTGTGTAGCAGTAATGCGTAAAAAACTCATCTCGACCGCCCCCTCCCGACCCACGCCTTGGGCGGCTGTGAAATATGATGTTTTCCCATTCCGAGCGGACGCGATTAGAAAATTCGTCGCGAGTCCTACGCATGTGTGTATATCTACATATCGGGATGTTCCTACACACTGTGTTATGTTAGTGATCTTTTTCGTACATTACATGTACTTTTAACATGGAATAAGTTAAAAACTATGCGATACTCTCGCATGTTTGGCAATGACCAAATACATAGACAAAAAACATCATAGACCCAAAAGACAAACTTGCAGCCTGACAAATAACAAACAAAAAAGGTACTAATTACATAAATGTTTTCGACTTGCATCGAACCCACGACCGGGTAAGCAGTCACGTTTTCTAATCACTAGACCATCAGGCCAATTATAATATATAGAAATATCAGACAAATATGAAAGTTAGGTACTCTTGTGCAAAAACCAACAGCACTTTTGGGAATATATCGAATAGGTGGCTGCGTTTTTAATAGTTACTCAACCATATTTCACAAGCGCGAGCTACTGATCGAAGGAAAACATTGCTGTGTGCATTGTGAACCGTGCGATGTAAAATTATCCTTAACTGTTTCTATGTGACAATAAAATATTACTGAAGCTTGTATAGGTATAGGTATACTTATGGTTTCATCGTAGAACAACGCCGGCTACGAAAAATCATAAAAAAACTCTGTTTATTATACCTGGATTTTTATTATGGATATTACACAACGGAAATATTATTTCAACGTTTAAAAAATCAATTTTGCATTGTGAATATTGAATTAAAATATACAGTCGGTAATGGCCACTTTGGCGGACTATAGCCTTAAAGTTACTCCTTCTAAGTTTATACATCTATCAAGTAAAATTATTTTATACATACACGTAACCTTAGTTTTTCACATTAATAAATATAGGTATAGATGGATTATTTATGTGAGATTGTTGCCAAATACTGGCCTATACCCACAAAACAAAAAGTTCTAAGTTTTAATATGCGATTCCATGTTTGTGTTCCATTCATCGAAATTTGATCTGCCCTTAAAAACTCAACTAAAGCAATACGTGCACTATACGACTTGTTCGAACAAAGCTTGAGATACCTATATTTTTATTAATAAAGAGCTTACGCCGTACGCAGAGTTCCTCCGCGAAAGCTTATAAGCTCTTTAACGACGAGCACTCCCGTTGCAGGTGCGACGATTTACATAAGTTTGATACATACGAATACGTTGAACGAATAAAACTTATCTATTGATTTGAATCTACTCTCACTTTTTCATGCCATCTCTTACATAACTATGTTTAAATATATTCCGTTTTCATACAACTTATTCAAATTAGGTTCAATCTGTCTAGCGACTATCTACACAAATAATAACCAGAAATTGATTTTATTACTATTGTTATAACATTACGTCAGGTCCCTAATTGGGTAAGGAGAGAGAAATTTATTTTAATGCCATAAAAATCTACCGAGACCGAACCCGGAACCCAGGATGTAGGTAATTGCATTATGTAATCCTGCCACTATCATATGATAAAAACCAAATGTTTCCTGTTTTAATATAATGAACAAGTTGGGAATGGCGTTAAGTAGCCAATTAATACCCTGTTGTAATGACAACCACAACAAATGTTTGTGTCATCACTTGCGACGTAACAAGCGGCTTAGGCAAGCAAAGCGTGTCCGAACCTCTGCGGGGCTATTAGTCTTTGAAATCGGCTCGATAAGTGTGGAGTACACTTTTAAGTATTAATAACTATTTTCTTGAAGCTTTATCGTACATACTGTGCAGCATAGAGAAAGTATCTAGAACTTCTATTATTAGAATTAATGGAGCCCTATTATATTTATACCACAATATATTATGATAGATACGGTTGTAATTACTTATCAAATAGTTAAATACAAATTAAATTCTAATTTTATAATTGCACGTGAAATAAACTGCTTTGGGTATCCGTTTTACATTTTCAAAATCGATAGTACAATTGATACAATTGACGAATTTAACCATTTTTAAGCTGTTTGTTTGTTTTGTTTTGTACCCGAATAATATTAAGTGAAAGAACATAAAAAAACATTATTCTATCTTTTATAACAAATGTAATATAAACAATGTTACAAATATACTATAATATAAAAGAGGAATGTTAATATCGAAAACAAAATCTCTTTTCACATATTGTTAGCCGGTAACCGATGGCGGGTATAAAGGGGGTGTCCACTGTCCGGTGCGACGTTGATGTATCATGGCGGATCAACCCCGCGCGTCTGTCCACCGCCTAATCTCCATACATTACCGTGGATGTTGTTCAAACAAATGGTGCTTTGAACTTAGTTTGTTTTGTGCAACTTGTCCGGTACATGTTTATTTGGGAAATGCTACCGTTTGTAACATAAGCGAATGTCACGCCTGCGGTGCTCCCGCGCGTAGCTTGAGCTTTTGTTTTCCTGAAAAGTTCGAGGAGGCGTAAAATTTTTAAAAGTTTTAAGCTTAATATCAACAGTTACCTTTTATTAGTAAACCAGATTTGATCATTTTTCCAAGGAATATTTAAACTTTTAAATGCTATTTAATTTCTTATTATTATTTATATCAGCTGATTGTATCTAAAACCCTCTCACTATGCGACTCACTCACCTGGTCCAGAAACTGACAAATACAAAAGTCGAAAAAAACATTATCAAACTGGTGTAGGTAAGAAAATGTGGAGAACACATTAATATTACAACACAGCCGTATAAGTATAAGATGCTTTGCAAAATTTTCAAAAGTAAGCAAGTACCTACATTGTCCGTACACCTAGATCTCCTTTTGTTCGCAGTACCTTCTCATGCATTTCTCATTAGGCTTGGTTCTTTTAAAGCAAGTTTCAGCTTGTAGAAAATGAGTCTTCCAGCAATGAGATCAGTAGTAATCTTCGTAAGTACTGTGCAGTGAGGAGAGAGGGATAATTGGGCATTTTTATAATAATGTAGTAGGTATAAGTACAAATTTCTGGCAAATTGTTACGATGTTAATGACGCAATACTTAATGTATGTGAAACGTTAAGAAAGTTAATATTGACATATACACTGGTCATAAACATGTCACTTTATATACATAAATGGGAACAATACAAAATAAAAATATTTACACAACTGTTTTGGGCACAAAGTTATTAATATATTACATTATTATTAATAGTCTATTCTTTTTCGATTCGATCATAATATAGTGCAACCTTTTCTTAAGACTGCTATGAATGCTTGCGTAGATGAAAAACTGCTGCAATCATTATGTATAAGTTTAAAGTGGATACCTTTTCAACGATAAGACATCTAACGAATACAAATGGAACTGTGGCATTTCTAACTATTAAATTTGATATAGCTACCATTATCAAGAAATATTTTTTATAATGAAAGAAAAATGAAAATTACTTCAGTCCTGCAGGATGATGGTCAAAAAATTCTATTATACGGTGCTAATAATGTATAGAAGTAGCCGACTAGCCAGACCGAACCCAAACTACGACAATAGTCATCTGTAAACTTAACTCTTTCCACATCCAACTCGCATAAATTTTCTTTCGACAAACTAATGTCAATGTAAGAACGCCATTAAACAAATTCCGAGACCTCACTACATGCGCGTGCATGTGCGAATGAATGGATACGGAGGTTATGTTTGTGTGTGTTGCGACATAGAGTAAGTGGCGCGCAGAGACCGTAGAGGATTTACTTTGTACAGTTTCCATTTAATTAGACAGATACTGTTAACACATTAAGTTTTAAAGTTACTGGAGTGAATGAATACATAAAAGAGAAAAGATATCATCAAGAAATATAACAAACTTTTATCATTTGAAGAAGGTTCGTTATTATTTTTTAAGCTTTTGTTAAATAGCTGTTTTAACATAATTTTGCAACAGATTTTCATTTATTGATAGAATTATTATTTAATAGATATTTATATACATTATTCCCAATTTTCAGCGTTCGCAGTTGGACGTTCTCGTAAGACGACGGCAACGTGCGATCTGTCGTACACCTACTCTGCACGCTACACATACGTCACAGTTAAAGGGCGCATATGCATATGTGGGGGCGTATGTAAATACGCGAACGTTAAACTGTGAGGATGTGTGATGTAGCTTCAGAGCGAGAGGTCCTCTCATTATCGACCTCAGGTCACGGCGCATGCTCCAACATCTCCCGGCTAACGAACGCCTTATTGCGACATTGGTTCATCTGAGTAATTGAGTTACGACTTTTTACGTAGCAATTTTGCTTTTTTCTTTTAGAATCGGGTCGCATGCTAATTGAGGCGAAATTTTTTTTCGCTCGCATCCCTTGAATAAATATTGGATTAGCGTTATTCGGGTCGCGGGTCAATCTCTCGATCCAGAAATAATGGACTATGAAAAACTAGAAAACAACGCGTCGCTGAAACCTGAAAAGGTTGTTCATTAATGACATCCATATGATGTCATGACGGTGCATCTTGTAATCAAATTATAGTGTATTTATAGGTATAAGTATTTACTATTCAATACAATAATTAGATCAAATACACTTTTAATTTTGTAACGATTTGTACATACATATCTGAAACCGTGTGAATTTTGACCTCGAATATTAGTTGGATACTAACTATTCATTGGTAATAGGACTACAGGAAGAGGACTTTTATTAACATTAGTCTAGTTAGTAGGAGTTTTAACACTAAGTTATTTTGTAGCTTTACTATGCTTTATCTCTGGGTGCTACGTTCCGTTCCATTCCGTTGTTCAGCAACATACTTGTAAATACTTTATGTATACGTTTAGTTAAATTTTCGACGCAGTATACGTACATGTGAATTGTTTTTGTGTGTTGTAGGTGATGATTACGGTGTCAATGAACTTCATTATTAGACATTTCATTCATACCCTCGTAACTCAAACTGGGTTGAGCAGTATCTCAACCCATTTTGTATCTTAGCGGCTCAGGGTCAGCGGCATGGGGCATACTCCACCACACTGTTCCAATGCGAAGTCACGATGTTACCACGGCACGACATTTCCCAATGCTATTATCAATTAGAACACAAGCCGTACATTTCGTGGAACACGCGATGTTATCTCTTCCGATTCAAATTTCGCCCGTGGCCGCTTATATTAATATTCCCGGCGGGTTGTTGTCTGAACAAGTGTACAATTGATTCGAATGTGTCCGGGTTGTATGCGACCAGTTGCAAGGGGATCAAATATTCATTAAATCGCCTCTCTCGCGGTGCCTCCGACTTCATATTCACCAGACGTCGCTGTTAATAGTTCGCCCGCTCGGCCTTATCTTCGACACTCAGACCGCTAGCGTGAGAAAACAAGTTTGATACTTGATTTATTAAGTAACATTTGAATACGATTTCATTATCGCGCTAACGACTTTGTGTTGCGATGATTTAGTGGATTCGATCGATTATTTATTCAACTATTGTTATCGACAATCGTATGTGTGTTTCTAGTTCAATAACTGTCCAGGAAATCTCTACAATAACCATATCTAGTGGTATATGGTTCGTGTGAACTTCAGATAATAATTTTAATATTTGTAGCTTTTAAACATTTGTTTGAGCAAATAAGCTTTCCATTCGTCCTTCTCTCTCTCTCTGTCTCACACACACATACTATATTTGTTTCCTTCTTTCGATCATTTTTTTCATTCTTGATATTTTCTTTATTCTATGCTGTTTGTGGACATGGGACATGGTCAAGTTGTATCAGTCCAAGTACGTTGAGTGTTACCTTATATACCGAAATGCATGTAGCGAGGGAAGGGTTACTCGTTTGTTAGCCGCAGTATGACTTAGACACGTCTGGGGAAATCAGAGGGAATGGATTTGATTATCGTTAATTATCTAGCGGAGGTAAAATTGATTAGATTGCATCATTGTTGTTCGTGGTATTGGGCACAGAGCAAAGACAGTTAAGGTCGAAAAGTCTTTGCAACTAACTAATATTCGATATTATATAGAATGGAAACGATATTGCTTTCATATCGCCTGGTTAATAATTTAACGGTTTACGACATAAAATGCTGTACCTACCTACACAGGTTACGGGTTTCATGCAAAAGGGTCATTTCAGGAAATTATGGGACGCACTATGTAACCACTGCTACGATGTCTGGCCTCTTGGTCGAGTGGTTAGAGACCCTGACTGCTAAAGCGAAGGTCGTGGGTTCGATTCCCACTCAGGATAAACATTTGTTTGATGATATAATAAAAATATCTATATAAGTAATAGATGTATGTAATATGTAGTTAATCAGCTATCAAGTCAATATTAAACAATTTGGGATTAGATGGCAGTGTGTGTGGTGTCTTAAGATATTAACGGATTTCCTTTAGCGAGATATGTTTAGTAACATTAATTGATTATTTTTGCGTTTATCTCTGTAGACTGCATAGAAACGTTTTAAGCTCTATAGCTGTAGGCTATGTAATTAAAATCACGACAAAGCAGCGTCCACTCACTCACTCATGCCTCCACCAACGGGGAGAGTGGGTGAGGTGGTGCTCATTATTTCCCGCTTTTAACCCGTAATCTTTTCGAGAACATTCTAGTTTTTCCATACATATACCTAGTTATAGTTAAATATATGTTATGAAGTATATAAATATATGTTACTTCATAACATATATCCAGGTGATATTGTATATTTGTATAGGAGTAGTTGCGCGGATGATGCCGTTATCTTTATATTATCTAACCGTAATTGATATTAAAAAGCTTCAGCATGCATAGAGGTTATGTATTAGGATTCCACATAATAGGTAGGTATCTATATTAAGTTTCTATAAAGGTATACAAAGGGCATATACAGAAATAGCCTAGCTAGACATATTTATATTTGAACTGAAAACTGAAACAGGTAGGTTAATACGTGATATTTAATATGGTAAGTAAAAATTAAATATTTTTCGTCGCGGTGATAAAATATTTTTATTTATTAAGGTTAACCAACGAGACATAGGCATGTACTTACATTCAAAACGGCTGTCACATATATACCTAAAGTTAAAAGTAAAATTTGCCTTAATTATACGTCACTACGGCATTTTAAGTGAACATGTAGGTATTTGCTTTGAAAAGTAATGTGAAATCTTCCATTTACAGTCCACTCGCTCCAAATAGGTAGTGTCCTCCCCGAGTGGCGTGGGGTTTGGGGTGAGAGGATTTTTATTATTTGTCTTTAGTTTCCGGTAAACGTAATTACTATCTTTCACGTCTCTAAAGTAGGCAATGGAGAATTTTAATAACATTACATTTATGAACGTGGATGCAAAACTGCATGAAAACAATATGTTTGTATGATATGAATAAGCAATTAAGTCCAGGCAACTTTTACGTTTTAGTTGAAATAGAATGAAGTGAAAAAAGATAGTTACTAGTTACTTCCTCATAAATGCCCCTAAATCACTGAAATAAGGGAAGAAGGATTCTACTGGAATTTTGCGAGGAAAGTTATACTTACTTTGCATTTTGTCTGTACATAGATACATGTTAAGCTCCTATAACGTCAGTTTTACTAACTAATTAGGTATTAATCTGATTGTTAGACCTGTTGATCCAGGGTCACTGACCCTTAATGTTGAGGGGTAGTGGATTCGATTTCCACGCATTACTATTATTTGTGTATTATTTTGAGTCCTTTTCAATGTCGTCGAAATCTATTAAAAGTAGTAAAGTATGTATTGTCCTATTCTTAGTCTTATTTTCAAAGCTTCTATGTAATTGGGATAGAGCAGCTTTTACTATAGTCCTTTTGAGCTTTTGAGTCCTCTTACCTTTTAACATTCACCAAATATTATATTCAAAGGTAGTTTTTTAATAATGGAACTCTATATAATTAAAGTTACGACCGTCCGCGTCCACTCGAGCCTCCCCGCGGGGCGGGTGGGGTGAGGCGTTCACATTAATATTCCCCACTTTTATCTCTATATGCAAACTGGCAGGAACTTCGTCTGCTCATTGTGGCTCTGATTCTCTCCGGGAAGTTTTCTTCGTGAATCATTGTGCTGTTTCAATGGTCGGAATGAGAAAGTTTTTGCAGTTCTCAAGTCGTTCCTAGCAGTCTTTTTAATGTACCCTCGTTATTCCGCAGTTTCTTATGTAAAGGAGTATTCTTGAGTTTTTGTTCATTAAAATATTTTTAATCTCAAGCAATTCAGTAAGCCGCGTTGCTGTTGCGTCCACTGCTGTCTCTTTTTATTCTAAGGATTTGTAACTGAATGTCTGCGTACATTTGTATGAGTTTTTCTTCTGAAATTTAGTCCTAGAATGCAATGTACTAGCGTTCCAACCTACTTCAGTTTGTACCTGCGTAGTATTGAAATAATTTTAATTAATATTCTCTAAGAGTTTCTTTAACTAGTTCTCCCTTTGAGAATTTATGGTAGGTGTAGGTAGGTCGCTCTGATTGATAGATAGTTAGCTACTTATTTATTAGCTATAGTTACTTCATACATTTTAGAGAGATTGTATCATTCACTGTTCGTCAATAAGAGTTTATCTACCGATCTGGTCGATTTTGTTGTATGAATTCGTTCTTATATAACAAGTAAAAGATTTTTACCTGTAAGTAACCAAGCATATCTAAGTAAGTTCATCTACTTACAACCTTTTATGCATATGGTCTTTACTTATTTTTCGCACCAATCCGAAGCTTGTTTATAAAGCGGATTACCCACTCGACATAAATTAAAAAAAAAACCATCTCAATTTAAATAAACGTAATTTTTTCTATCTACAACCTACGTAGATACTTTCGTAATAGGTTCATCAGACGAAACCGAAATCTGCGTTCATCTGTTTTATTTTTTTGTAGATTTAATTTAAATTTATTCAGACCGTCCTTAACATAATCCTCGAGCTGCTGAACAAATTCAATCTAACCTTAACGCCCATTTCCACTGATTGCGTTCAAAATTGAAACATTTAACGTGAGACTTTCATAATTAAATGAAATTTCCTTTGTGGAGTGTAATAACGCCGCTAAATACTAAATCCCATTGGTCATCTCGCCGGAGGAAGAGCTCGGCGTTCTAATTACAAACAATCAAGCTTTCCGATTGGCGGGTTGTTATCCCCCCGTCTGTTTGTTCTCCGTGGTAGGCGGGGCGTGTTCGCTCGCTCTTTTAATTAGTGCAAGGAGTAAATTGCTCGCGAGCGAGAGCACTGGCACTAGTTTTGCTCAGCGCCATCTCTTATTGGATGTTTGTACTAGGGGGGGTGAAGAGGGGGATAGTGCTACGTAGTTAATATAAGGAAAACACGTACGACCAGCTTTATACGGGAAATTGCTCGGTTGACATTTCCATAGTTGATGGGTATACGCTTGTAACCTAATCCACTTGAATGTGGTTTCAGCATTTTAATAGCGCGTTGGCGTTCCTGGAACTGTTACTTCCTCTGTTTTCCTTATTATATTGTTGTGTTGTGTGAAATATTATCACATAAAAGCATATCACATAAAGTAACTGTTCCGATGTCATAACGCTAAATCAACACGCTTTTATCAAGAATGTTGATCTTGAAATTTTAATAGAATCAAAAAATCAGTCACAACACTTTTGTAGCCTTTATAAAAGTTAGTTATATTAACGGTTTTTCAATGAATCAATTTTTAATAGACGGCTTTAAGCATACACAAAACTCAAACTTCATAATTTTTACGTAGGTACGCACCACATATGATTTAATAAGGCTTAGCAACATATTGTCGATAAGATTTACCAGAACGACCTCGGTGTAATCATCCGCAATAAAAAACAAAAGATTTAAACCTCCGGTATCATCGACGCCGTTTTCTTTTTTATTGCAGCCAGATCCACCCACCCCCACCTACCCAACGCAGCATTTCCAAGCCATTTAATATTAATGTGCATTTTCGTGGAGAGGAGATTCGTATAAAGCCCCCGTCTACGATACAGGAGGAAGACGGGCCAGAACGGACAAGAGGTTTAAATTTTAATTGTGCCTGTCTCTTCTAAAAGGCCCTTATTTTTACTATACCTGGGTTATAACAATAAATATTTGTTTTATTCAAATTAATAGACACAAAACTGTAAGCTGATTAATTAATTTTTCAACCAAAAATCTTGTTTGGTTCAGATGTAAATTTATACTTCAATTTGATCTATTCAGTCATTATTTTCGACGTAAATGGAACTCAGTGAAAATATCTGTACGTATTCATCTCAATGGCTTTAACTACTTAAAGCACCTACATATTTTAAGTAAGGGTAGATACAACAAAACATAATAACACATGCAATATACAATGAATTTCTGTTCTAAACAAATTGTATTACGATATCTAGGTAGGTACCTACATGTTAGGTATACAGCTAAATCTCACCCTTCTATGCAGCTAGGAGATACGGCAGCCGGCCTTACGGGATTTATTACTTGTAGTTAAAAGTAGTGCAAAAGAGAACTGTAGTTCGAAACAGCAATTTCCAATAGATAAAGCGGGGACAGATTCCAAATACATTAGGCAGTGACGCCCTCGATATCCGAACAGTAAGGTACGTCCACACTGGAGCACATCGGGTGTCTTCGTTGTTTTATTTGGTATAGACCCAATCCCTCAAATAAAACAACAATAACTTAGTTCACCCTCATACACGGCTATCTGATTCCAAACCAGACGGAGCCTGTACTATGGTGGTCAGACAGCTGATGGACTACATATATACCTACAATATTATACATATACCTATAGATAGTGACAGCTATAAAGAATTGAGTATTGAGTATTGAGGTAATTTTGTCACACTCAACACAAAACAAACATGTGCCCATTCACACAAATTTTTGTTCTCAGTAGGAATCGAACCTACGACCTCCGGTTTGGCAGTTCGGATCTCTCACCACTCGACCGAGAGATGAATTAAATAACTAAATACTGATAAGAGAGAAATAAAATAAAATCTGGTCATAATCACATCTTTTTTTTCATGTCAGTCTGAGAATAAACATAATGCTCCAATAAAATGTCGTAATGACACAATACAATGTTAAAGGTATTCGCATGTAGAGTGTGATGACTACAAACCCTATTTTCGTCCCAGTGCCGTGATAACGGGAAGCCTCCACCAAGCTGCTCCAATGTTAGCGGAGACACAATAATACCTAGAGTTAATTCAAACATGCAACGTATATTTGCTATTTACGAAATCTCATTATTCGGAACAGGTACGGATTTCATTGTTTTTAACGGTGGATACTTATTATTAGTTAATCATAACTAAGTAGGTAGCATGATGTAAGGACAATGCCGTTGGAACCCCAATGTAGGCTGAATTGTCTGTAAGAAAAAATCACACTTAGCTGCAGCGCCCTCTATCTTGGTGGCATAAGAAAAATATGTATGTTAATAATACAGCTACCTAAAGTAATAAGATCCGTTATGTGTACGCAAGTTGTCATTGTGTTACGATACAGTTACAAGTCCTTATGTAGGTATATAGGTACAGTGCCTAAAGCTCAAGAACGAGTGAAGGGGTGAAACTATTAAAAATTCCACAAGAGCGACGTAACGTGGTATATTTTTCGGGTGGAGAGATCGTGAGTGGAGTGCATGACTCGTTTATTAGAAATTTCGCGGCTACCACCGCTCAAGGTACTCTCGAGCTTTATCGCGTTACCTAGCCTATATATTCAAAAAGCCTGGTTTAGGTATCATTGGATATGTTTGCTAGAGTGCTACCTACTTATTTGTTTTGAAGAAACTAAAAACAAAAGTGGAAATGTAAGTTAAACCAGAATCTCAATTACATAATGATATCAAAACTTTGGCGTTTATATTTTATGTGCCGAATTTTGTTCCAAAATTCAACGAGTAGAGCTTGAAGAAATAAAGAGAGAAACATAATAATTAATTTGCGTTATAGAAATCTTCCACTATTCGATAAAAGATGGCGCTATATGTATTCTTAAATCTTTAGTAATGAAATGTGTTTGTAATAGCCTAAATGTTTATAATTACTTATGACGTTTGGATAACCATATGCACCTGTGCCCACAGAACGGAATCTTTACGTGATCTATATAAGCCGTGCAACCTCGCTCGCTACGCTGAAGTCGTATCAGCGTGAAAGCTGAGTGTACGTACGGGCACCTTTTAGGAGGGCGACAATGGCCCGGACGAATCGTAATTCCTATTTTACAAATGGGCCACGATTTATACGACACCTTCGTGATTATTCGCTCCTCCGTCGTAAATTACCGGAGTTGGCCGTAAGAGGATTTTGTTTTCGGATTTATAACGGTTATTCCGTAATTCGTGATTAGGGCGCTGATGTTTTTTTGCGTTTATCAAGTAGATTGGATTAATAGAAATGGTACCCATCGTTATAACTTAATCACGTAATTTAAATATAGGTTGGTAGGTACTTAGAAAATCTAGTCATTATTATTGGATATAAATAATGTTTTGAGACAATTATTTATTTATTGGTCTGAACAAAGTGCGTTATTCTTTTCATAAAACGTAAGTAGACGTTTATTGCTTCATTTATCGAATGTCCAATTGTCATTGTTTTGGCGAAGTTCGGTTTAACAATACGGGTTGAGCTTCCACATGGATCGACTCGAACTTTAGGCAAATCGTCTATAAAATTGTAAAAAACACAGTAGGTAAGATATTTCTTTTGGAGTTGCAATAAAAGAGTGAAATGAAAAGTTAACAATAAAATCAGTTTGTTATGGTAACGTATTTATTTACAAACCAGTATAAACACCTACTCCCTGAATAAACTTTTTTGAGCACTTATCCACTAATATCTAATATCCGGGGACAATTCCACGCACGGCTATCCGATTCCAAATTAGGCAATTGAATGCCT